>JBBBDQ010028773.1:0-105000 GCA_037127315.1 Ascarosepion bandense | reverse complement strand
AAAGAAAAAATTGCAAAAATAAAATATACACATGTGACACATTATTTTTAGAAAATTAGCAAATTTAATGTTAAATTACTCTGATTTACACAAGTATTACGTATTTATAGCATGAAATTTAGAATAAAACTATTTCGTAAAGATAGAGTTCAACTTTCTGACCTTTCCATTGTATGTGTTGACGGATGTGAGACAAGATAAGTGTATGGCAATTACAAGTGACATAATCGTACAATTTTTCCCTGTAACGGGAAGAAACCCTGAAATACATGACCTTTTAATTTACACATAGAAATTACCATACAAAAAATTCAAATGAACAAAAAAGAAATAAAAAATTATTTTAAAACCAGGAAGGCACGGTGATTTGTATTAGAGTTTTTAATTTTGGATTAGTAAATATAATCTTCATTTAATAAGTTTTTAAACTAACCTCAATTAATCTTTGAAGTATTTTTAAAACATTTTTGAAGCTTTGTAAATTATTATAATTAAAAAAATGAAAACAATTCTTTAAAATTTCGTTATTAATCGAACATTTTTTTATTCAGACTATAATGTCCTTAATTTATATTATTTATTCAAGCAATTAAAAGCTTAACTAATGAAATAACGTCATAGCCTTATTGCATTTTTTTATTATCGGAAGCAAATTTTCGGAAATAGAGGCAAAATCTTTCAAAAAATAATTGATGGTTTACATTCCCAATGAGTAGTGCGTCAAACGAATAAAACTAATTATCGCAACATAATTTTATTTCTTAAAATTTCATGAATTTACGTGGAGTGGGTAACAGATGTAAAAAATGTTTTTATCAAGATTTTTAAAAAGAATAATTTCAAAATTAATTTAATTCATTTATGAATAAGCCCTGCAAGTTTCATTAACATCCTACAATTATTTGATTTTTGCAAGACTTTTTAATTTAATGTGTTTGCCATCGAAGAAAAAAACTGAGTTATGTAATATTACATTTTCCATTGTAAATTCTCGTAACGATTTGGTTACTCGCTAACTAAAATCAAAACAAGTTTTTTTTTACCAAAATCTTGAACGCGTTAGAAGGAATCAAATGTTTTTAAAAATAATTAAAAATACTTTAATTTTTCTTCTTAATAATAATATAAATATTTTGATCGATAAAGTGTGTTTTTATTAAGTTTGGGGCTATGCTGTATTTTTCAGCGATTTAGTGGAGGTACCTAAATATAAGTGTTCTAATTATTTCTACAGTATTTAAGAAGAATGAAAGGAAGCAACTATCAAAAGGAAATTAATTTTGAATTATATATAATAAGTTAATATCGCAGTTTAATGTTTAAAAGTTAAAAATTAAGATTTATGACAGTATTTGCTTATAAATTCCTTACGTAATTTTAAATACGAATTTTGCTTAGGATACTTTATTATTTTATTTTCTTCAACTAAACATATAGATTGCATCAATCGTAAAGGTTATTGAGAATGTGGGCCGGACCTTGAGGTAAGTTGGAGACTAATAGGTTCAGAGACTAATAGGTTCCCTCTTCTTTTATTTCCCAAGATCTTCGGGAAAGCGACGTCTGGAATCTTAGATTGGGACTGGAAAAGGTGTGTTTATTAGAGTAGTATTGTTGTTTAACTTTTTCCGCAGAAAATTTGATAATTCTTTTTATTATTTAAGGGGGATATTTGAGCTTGGTAGATTACTTGGCTAGATTTACATTAGCAGTTGTTAATGGAGCTACAATTGCTAGATGGTAAAATACCAGTTATAGTGTCAGGTTTATTTCAATTTGAAATATTTTTATGAGAATTAATATTGTCCATATTGTGTGTGCAGGAGTAGCTAATTTTAAGAGTATTTCTGTTGGATATTTTGTGTAGTGGCATCTTGGAAATGTTTGCTTACTAGTTTAAAATTTTTTATCTGTATTGATATTAGATAGCCTAAAGAATGGGGGGGGGTAAACCATATTACTTTATTTTGCTACATTTGTTTCTAGCACTAGATGGTTCAGAATTAATATCTTGTTTTTCATATACAAATTTATTCTTGAAGTCGCTTTCCTGGAGGGCTTTATAGTATATTCTTTTAGTTTCATTGAATATTTTGAGGTTAGACGATAACCGGTTAATTATAGTTTGAACAATGTTAGATTTATAATAATGTTGGGATGGTTGTAATGGATATTAATATAGCTAGGGGTATTATTGTCTTTAAGATAAGGTTGGTAGGAGCCGTCATTAAGGGTTATATCTAAATAATTGACTATTTTTAGATTAGAGGAAACTTTAGTATTAAAGGCAAGGAATTTAAAGGCCCTAATAATTTTATGTATTCCATTTGTTAAAGGACCCTTGCTATCAGGAATGAGCATTAGACCATCATCCCGGTGTAATACAACTTGTTTAGAGTCTATGATTCTACTAAAATATCCAATATGTAAATTCCTACTAGATCAGCGACCGGGGCTGAATCATATGCCCCCGTGAGAACGTCAAAACTATCGTAAGTACTTTTCATCCAGGTAGAATGGTAAAAGGTAAAATTGAGTTTTGAGCATTTAAAGTAATTTTAATTCCTCAATCTGTGATCTTCACGTGATTTTTTGCAAAGTTAATACAGCTATATAGGAGGTCCTTGGAGATCAAAGAATAAAAGTCTACGATATCAAATTTTTGGAAGGTGCGTATATATTTTTAAAAAATTTTGTTGAACCAATTAATGGTATCGGAAGAGCCCTTTCAGAGACTGGGGTAGAATGTGGATCGTAGATCCTCATTTATAATTCAGGTGATATTTTAAAAATAAATGGTGAAAATGATTTACTTTAGAAAATATAAGATGAATTCTTGGTTATTCAGAAAATTAAGGATGGGTGGTTGGAGGAATTTAAACAATATGATTGTGGGTGTGTCATTATTGCTCAATCAAAAGTGAGAATTAGGTGGAACTATGGGCCACAGAGAGAACATACTAGCTTAATTTCAAAACATGATACTTTTTTATTTTGTCTGTGTAAGATACATACTAGGAAAATAGCTTATTCAAATGATCAGACAATAGTTTTTAACAGCAGGTTGGATCTTAGGTATTTTAAATTTAATTTTATATTACTTCATTTGTTAAAGCGGCTGGATTGTTTAGGTTAAAATTAGAATCAAGTAATTATAGCATAGTAAGATATATTGGAGTTATGAAAACCAAATAAGCGTTGTGTGGGTCAGTAATTTTAATAAAATAATTTAAAAGTTTATTAGAGCATAAGTTATAAATGAAAATTATAACTAATTAAATTTTAAAGAGAAATATTTGCGGTGTTTACATAATACTGTCAATTCATTTCTCTGGTTTATTTTTAGGGAACCTTATAATCTGTAGCTTTTCATTATGTACAGAGAGCAGAACAATGATATTTAAGTGACTTTGAATGCAGCATGGATGTTAATTCCAGACAGGCGAGTTAACGTACTTCATAAATTATTGATCCGATATAATACCTAATAAACGAAAATGAGTAAATGTTTATTTTTGTTGTTAGTTATTTTATACAACATTTACTGATTTTCGTTGATTAGGTTATTAGGTATTAACTTGGTATTTGTAATTGGTTTTCTTTAGCGCCCCGAATTACTTGTTCCCATATTGTATTCATTTCTAGATTTTTGTGGATTAGCATTTGTGCTGATTCCTCCATTTTTCGTATTTTCTAGTGTGTTCTATCTATTATTTCAATTTTAATCCACAGGGGCCAGTAATCTCTTTTTTCCCTTCATATATAGTCAGCTACCTATGATTTTTCTATTATCTCTCCTGTTACGGCCTTGCGTTCTTGTAGCCTTTCTCTTTTATATTTCTTACCGCAGCTGCATGAGATGGCGTCCACACAGTCCTCAGTCATGTTCTCCTGTATTAGAAGTCTTACTTCGGTGAGATATCTGCGAAGTGTTGAACTACTTTTGATGGTAGTACTGATGTTGTATGAACCACAGATCTATTATATTCTTTCCGATAATCTCTTCACATATGGCAGGCATACATAGATTGTTTTCTGAGTGTCATTATCCTTTTTCAGCCTTGCATCCACATTTGCTGGAGCGACTGTCATATGCACATGTATTGGTGATAATAAAGGTGAGGACAATAGTCCGAACAATGTATGTTTCGCGCCAACTTACTGTCCTCGAGACATCAACCGACACATACGAACATTACTACCGTAACTGTCCAAGATCCTAATTCGTGTAAGAACTTTTGCTTTTTTTCTATAAATTCATACTAAATAAAACTAAAACGGTTTTTAAAAAATGGTAACGTTAAGAAAATAAGAATAAAACACTTTAATTCAATTTTCGAATTTTATTTTTTTGAATTTTTACAAAAGTTCTGAAAACCCAGCACAGCCGACTGGCTGACCAGAGCTGCCCGTCCGACACGCGTCCGATCACACCGGCGGGTGGTCACCGATATATTTTTCGAAACTTGCCATGGAGCCGTCAGCTTTGCGTCCGATCACACCAGCGTGTGGTATCCGATCTCATCGACACTTAGCCTACAACGAACGACATTGCCCGGGTTCCACGTAGCTGGCTGCTGAGCGTCCGATCACGTCTGATTCATATATATATATATATATATATAAAGGTGGTGAATGTTGCTATAATCCTTGCTTTCATTTAAACTTTGGTGTTACAAGGAGTTTTGTTAAACAAAAGGTTGCAGTCTGGGGAGTTAGGTTCCCTGGAGGATTATTTTGTTGCAGAAATTGTCTGATAGCCATGACTGGGTTCTCCTACTTGTGTGGCATGGTGCAGAGTCCTGTTATCAGACATAAGTTTTTCCAGCAGTTACCCTGTTGACCCAGCGGAGCACTATCTCTTCAAGGCATTTGATGTAGGCCTCCATGTTCAGCTAGGGGCCCCCACCAACAAATTAGGGAGTTCTTTTTTATCAACATAATCAGAGTATTTTTTCTGCGCTGCCGTACCTTCGTAATGACCATCAAACCCATTCAACTCTTTCAGAATCCTCTACACTATCCTCAGATTGACACCCTAACACTCTGAAATTTTTGTATTGAAGCCTCCAGTGTGAATTCCAAGCAATACAGCGTGCCGTTTACAAATTTCTGGCGGAATGAATTGCGTCATGAATTGCTCTTTTTTCACAGACAGTGTCCAACTGACTCTACTATACAGACGAGGAAAAAAAACCAACGTGCATGCGCAAAATTAAAAATATAAAATGGCAACAATTGACCCATCGCACGCTATATATATATATATATATATATATATATATATATATATATATGTAACGTTGCTTCAAATGAGGGCAATTTCAAAGATCGATCACCCAAACAGTGAGCTGATACCGGAAATAGGGCATTGTGTTAATATCTAAATGAAAATATAATAAACTGACAAATATTTAAAATATCAACTGACATGCCCGTCTTTGGTTAATCTATAATAGTAAATTTAACAGTTACTTCAATTTCAAGTTCGAACATGAAAGCTGCTAACCACGATTAATGATTCAGTTTTTCACTATAAACATTTATTCACTGTCTACTTGTATTTTCATAAACTTATATTCACGACTTACGCATTTTGCAGTGTCGCTATCGACCTATAGTTTTGAAATTATTACAATGCACTACTTTTGTCACAAAGATTAGACTACAATTTGAACTGAGATGATAAAATTTAGCTAAAGTTTGTAAATTGCCTTAGATAAAAAATTAGTTGCATTATTTCTAATCTTCATTGTTTGGCCGAAAAGTCCTGACTTACTCAAGAAGTGGAAAGAAAACATCAAATCTTTTCTGTCTGTTAGGAGATCTGTGTTTTGATCTTCTTCGACAGGGTAGTGCCATCAGTTATTACCAGCAGTTAGACCGCGTGTGAAACAATCTAAAGAAGGAACATCCTACTTTGGTCAGTCGAGGTCAGTCTTTGTTTCAGCGAGACAATGCGATACCAAGCACTGCCAGGTTGACTCAGAAGTTCAAACAGATGAACGGTGTTGATATTCTTCCACATCCAGCGTTCAATCCCGATGCTGCTCTGAGTGACTTTGGCATATTCCGCTTAATTGAACATTTCCTACGCGACCACCGATTCAACACTTTTGATGAAGTGAAGGAAGCTTGTTTAATGTTTTTTTTATTCAAAGCCAGTGGATTTGTATCTGCGACAAATTCGGATGTTGTCTGATCACTGATAGAAGATCGTCAAGAATGAGAATTTTTGAAGAATAAATATTGGTGTTGCTCCATAACATTTTTATCGTTTTCTTTCTGCTTCCTAAGTGAGTCAGGACTTTCTGGTCAGCATAACAGTTTGCATAGTGTCTTTGCCGGTTGTTCCTAAGAAAAACAAAAAACAAAAACAACAAAAAAACAAACAAACAAAACAAAACAAAAAACAAAAACAAACAAAAAACAGGACCTCAAAGATGTAGCTCTGTGCACGAGTGAATCAGTTACGCCAGATCGTATATAAATGGAAAAGTCGGAATGAATCGCCAAATTCTTCATTCGATTTTAGCGTTTCTAAAGTTGCCTGACGGCTGAGTTAGCCGAATATTTCTTCGTAACCAATTTTCTCCTTATTTTTCTCTTTCTCTTTCTCTTCATTACCTTCCTCTTTTCATCCACGACAAGTAATTATTCAATTGTTTGGCTCAGTCAGCATCGACAGTGAATACAGCGGCCATTTTTCTGTCACGTGGTTTTTGCTTTAGCATTCTGACTGCAGCCTTAACATAGCACAATGCTCAGTAATTACAAGTCACTGTAAAGTCGTATTTATCTCAGATAAAAAGACTGTCATGACACCGTGTGCCAACTTTGTTCGTGTCCCTGGCTCATGATTGTCGTTTGAATGGATCATAAATAACAGCAGATAGAGGATTGATATATCTCTTAAAACTTGTGGTCACATTGAAAGAAACGTGTTTTTACCACAGATCTTTTTGGTTGTTTTTTTGACTGAATTTGAATTCGTAGACTAGATCGAGCATCAAAACCTTTGTAAATCTTTTGGATTTGAAAAGATTTAATGGGTAAGTATTCATAGGTACAGAATTGTCAGCAATTTCCGGAGACTTTTTTCAATCAAATATCCAAACGGTCCCGGGAAGTGTATCTCCTTATATATTGTAATACCGTTTAGCAGAGGTGGCCAGACTCGCTTCATATAAGAGCTACATATGTTATTCTGCTTTTGTGCAAGTGTTTGGACATAATTATTATAGGTGATGTTTTATGTTGTAATTTTGCTGAAGTTATATTTTGAAATACAACTTGATTTCTTTAACAAACTGTAGGATATTATGTGGATTCATGTCATAAAGAAATTCTTTCATGTTGGTTGTTTGGTTGGATGATCCTGTTTGACAACATATCAACCTCCATGTGTCATCCAATACTAAAATGTAAATAATGTGAACGATTTTATGGCTTCAACTAAATAAAGTTTGAACAGAACTGTATGCCTTCAACTACAGATAGACTGTATTGTTGGTCATGTTTGGCCTTACTCAATTAATTAATATTTTAAGAGAGTAATGCCTCCTAGGCCTTACTCATTTAAATGGTCTCATAGCTGCATCTACTACTAGAAAGGTTGGGTCACGGTGTCGGGCCAGGAAGATTTTCTTACCAGAATCTATTTTACACATTTATAAATCTACCATTCGTGTGTTCATTGAATACTGTTGCCATATCTGGTTTGGTGCTCCTGCTATTCATCTTGAAGTTCTCGACAAAATCTAAAGGAGGATCTGCAATATAATCGATCCTGACTTAGCAGTTCGCTTTCAGCCACTTTCTCACCGATGCGATGTGGCTTTCATCTGTCTTTTCTTCAAGTATTTCCATGGCAACTGCTCTGATAAACTTTATCTCTGGTTCCCTGACAACATATATTTACTCGTTCTACTAGATTGGCGTCAAGGTCTTACTCTTTTACCGTCAAAATAGTTAAATGTAACCGCCTCTTATTTTAATAGTTTCTTTTCTCGTACTTTCCGTTTGTGGAACTCCTTTAAGTTTGCTTGCTTCCCTGATAGTTTCAATCTCCAAAAGTTTAAATGCAATGTCAATTGCCATCTTCTATCTACTTGATTCCCATCCACCTCTTATCCCTTCTACGACATCTCTTGTACATTGTTGCTTTTCTCACTGTAACAATCTCCGCACCAGTGGCAGTCCTTCCTTGCTTGGGGTGAAATGATTAAAAAAATAGAAAATGTCAGTTTAAAAATCTATTGTTGCCAATTTTCTATAAATAGATATTGTTGCCATATTTAGTTTTACATAGCGAGACAGGCTTGCTAACCATTACACCATATCAAAGTGTCCGGTGACTAAGCTAAGTTTACATATGGCACCAGATCAAAAGTATGGCGCACCCAGTGAGGATTCACTACTCAGCCACAATTAATTTAGCGAGACAAGCTGGTTAACAATCTCATCAAGTCGAAGTGCCCAAAAGAAACCTTGTATATTAAATTCTTTCAACATCATGACTGACGATTGTTTTAATTGCGGGTATTTAATATAGCAACGAACTATACGGTAATAAATGAATAAAGACAAAAAGGAAAACTAATCTTAGCTGACACGTTTCTTCCTCTAAGAGACTTTATGAAAGCAAATGCAAGGATTTTATTTGATTTTTATTTTTTAACAAGTATTTATAAACAAGAGCAAAAATATTGGCAGTTTTTCAACATTTATAAATTTATGAAACGCTGATGAATATTTATCAGGTTAGGTGAAAAGTCTAGCTAATTTATAAAGGACGCTGTGACATATAAAAATAATGTAAACACAAAAGTAACTTATTTAGACGGAAGCTTCTCCACACTGCCACCTTTGAATTTTATCTAAGCTTATTTATAAATGGAACTTTGTTTCTGTGTGTGTGTGTCTGTGTGTGTGTGTCCGTTACCTATAGACTCCGAAACGGCTGAACCGATTTTCTTGAAAATTTACACAGTTGTACTATAAGCGTCTGCCAGTGTTCCTAGCTAAGTTTTGTGTCGAGATACCCCCGATAAATATCGAAAATCGATAATCGAAAAAATCGGGTTATAGAAGGAGTGGTCCGATTTTAATCAAATTTGATACACTCATAGACAAAGACATAAGAAACGATATTCAGAAGTTTCAAGGTTGCAGTTCTTACAATAGTGAAGAAAATTGAAAAGGGCAAGATGTCTGTGTGTCTGTTTATCTGCCTGTATGTCTGTATTTATTTCAGCCCTTTTATTTTAGTTTTTGCTTCGAGTTTAGCTCTAAGTAGGTGTAATTGTAGTTCTCAGTCTCAGCCATAATACCATTTACTCAGAGGACTTATTTGGCTTTAAAATTCAGTTTACGACGAAAAAACTTATTTGATATCGATACCAGGAAATCAAAATTTGACTTACATCCATTGCTTTTTCTTTCAGTCTACGGTTTCGCTTTAACTAGAAACAACTATTGCTTTTTAGTCTTTCGTGTCAACGTCCAAAGAGTCTGAGCTCCAGGACCATGGATTAGTTTTAAAGCTTTCATTACACCCGAGCAACTCCGGGCTATACTGCTAGTCAAAATATAAATCTACGCTCGAACTTTTTTAAATATCTCCATTCCTGAAAAATTATCCCTACCTCAAGTCAAAATACAAAACCATAAACTGATAAAAAATTAAAAGAAACCTCATGTGGTCTTTCGATTTTCTTGGGCCTTAAAACACTTTCTGTAGTAGCAAGTATCTTTTGTAAAAGATAGCTATTTCTATGCCTCTTTCAAGATACGACTGACTAGGCAGAATATTTTCTCGCAGTAGGTTGACATTTCTTTCTGTGGTAGACTGGTTGCTAACATGGACTGAAGTTCATATCTGGATGGAGAAGTGATGGATTAATTCCATTCGCAAGGGTATAAATGGATGCAACGTATTCAACTGGAATTCGAACTCAGCTCTCCCATTTTTCATTTCGAGCTGATATTCATTCATTACACACATTCATAAGTTCACATACGCTACTGATAAAAATACTGATACAAATCATACTGATCTCGTAAGCGTGTAGCTCGAGTTAACACTAGAGTCATCCTTATATATATATATATATATATTATAAATTATATTTTAGAACATGTACATAATTTTTCTATATATATCCACGACAAAGGTACGTTTGTTTCGACATTGAAGCTTCAATGTCTCATCAGGCGGTGTGTAAAGTAATGGAAAGCCTTTTTCCTTTTATTTGTTTAGTTTTGTTAGAGGTGTTGGTGGGGGTTAGTGATAGGAGAATAAGTCTCTGACCGTTGGAATTTTTGGAGAGGGTGTTTTTTAAAGTGGTTGATTAATGAGATTCTTTGATTTCTAAATAGATTTAACATTGGAAGTTTTTTTAATCTAGTGACCAGACTATATGCTTTGGATTTCTTAGAAGAGCCGGTAGTGGGTGGCGCCGGATATTTTTATTTTAGCAGAGTAATGTAAGTTTGTATATTTCATCTTAACTTTGGATTTAGGGAATATATTTTTTCTCTTAAAATTTTAATTTTTAAATATTAATTAGATCATAGTTTGGAAACCGTTTTTTCTATAAATTTTAAATTTTAAATTTCTATTCTTATATCTAGTCAATTTTGTATGTTGTAGGGGTTTAGCGATAAGGGAACAAGTACTGCTGATTGACCTTTAGAATGTTGGTGTGGGGGAGTGTAAGTTTTATTTATATATATCTTGTAACTAGTCTATATCTTTTAGGATTTCTTAGAGGAACAGGTTAGGGATGGGATGCGTATTCAGTACAGAATATTTTTGCTATATAAGTAGGGTTTTTGTAAATAATCTAAATTTGTATATTTAATCATAATTTTGGATTTAGGAAGTCGATTTTTTCAATAAATTTTAAATCATAATTAGATCACAGTTTGGAGACCGATTTTTTAAAATTAAATTTCAAATTTTAATTATATCACCGTTTGTGGTAAAATTTAATGTAAGAGGTAAATTTTAATGTTAGGGTTCTTTTCCCCTATCACTAACCCCCACCAACACCTCTAACAAAACTAAACAAATATAAGGAAAAAGGCTTTCCATTACTTTACACACTGCCTGATAAGACATTGAAACTTCAATGTCGAAACAAACCTTTGTCGTGGATATATATAGAAAAATTATGTACATGTTCTAAAATATAATTTATAATAAATATTCACAGCTCTATATATTATATATCGAGCACTGTTTTAAATTAAAGTTTTGGACGTTGTAAGAATTCTTTCTTCGTTCTGTATTCACTCGGATATATATATATATATGAGGAGAGAGAGAGTGAGAGAGGGAGTACGGAACAAAAAGAAAGAAGAAACAGGAAGAAGGAAAGAAAGAAAAAACAGAAAGAATAATAAAACCTGTCATAGTGTGTGCATATACATACATACATACACATGCACACACGCCCTCATATATATATATATATATATATATATATATAGAGAGAGAGAGAGAGAGAGAGAGAGTACGGAACAGAAAGAAAGAAGAAACATGAAGAAGGAAAGAAAGAAAAAACAAAGAATAATAAAACCTGTCATAGTGTGTGCAAATACATACATACATACATACATACACACACACCCTCATATATATATATATAGAGAGAGAGAGAGAGATAGAGGGAGAGAGAAATAGAGAGAGAAAGAGAGTGAGAGAGAGCAAGAGAGAAAGAGAAATAAAAAAAAAAGGGAAAGAGAAATAGCTAGAAAAGGTTGGGATGAGCTATATTATGTAACAACTTCTAGCTTCATATTACTGTTTTTTGTTAATTTCACGATGTCATCAATTAGACCTCGTGTTATTTGGAGATAATGAGAAAACATGCCGACGTAATGATCGCAAGAACAGATTCAGGAAGAAAGCAAAAACAAGTTTTTATCAGCGTCGGTGTAAACAAAACGGCGAAATGTGAATGAATCGAAATTGCAATGAACGACTATCGCAAAATTAGGCAAAAGCTTTTCAGCTTTCGCTTCTTTTAATTAAAGTTTTAATCGATTTCGATTAAAACATTCTCAATAGTGTAATCATCATTAAAGCATAACTGGACACCATTTTTATTTGCATTTCTTCTAATTAAGCAACCGCTTGTGTTGTGTGACATTCTGCATTTCGTTGCGAACATGACCTTGGATCCCTTTATTCACTGATCATCTCCCATTTTATCTTCTTTTGAAATTTAAGTCTTTGTGATTCACGAAAGGGAATTGAAAGATTGCAGCTGACTTGAATTTTTGTTAAATGAAGTATTGTTAATAAATTTGACGATGACTGCTGGCCAATTTCCCTACAGATGAAAAAGAAACCCGTAAAAACAGAGATCTGGTTCTATGAACAGATGCTGAGAACATCGAGGAAGTTCGAAACAAAATGAGAACTAGAAAGACGCTCATACATAAAATAAGAAAGTGGCCATTTAAATTTAGGGGACGTTTCAGAAAAGACGGTTCAGAAAATTTAAAACTCACAAGACAAAAAGGAAAAGTAGATGAAAATAGCGAGTAACTAATTCATTTTTCTTTTTACTCATTTCACCTTAAGTAAGGCGATAAAGCCACTAAAACGTAAAATATATTGCAGGTATTTTTACTGTAGAAATATATTTTTATACTTTCGTGTTAGAGATTTCCTATTTGCCCATAGCTAGGACCCTGAGAAGTGCTACTACTCCGGGTCAGGGTGGATCTGGGAACAGCACCAATTAAGACGCGGGTCCTAAGAACTACATGGATGTCATTTATGTAGCGTTTTAAAAATGTTGAGATTTATAGTTTTTGTTATAGTAGTTTGAAAAATGTGGATGTGACACAAGGCCGAAAGCATAGAACACGCAGTGAGGATCGAACTCACTACTCAGTCAAGAGGCTCATCCCTTATTCCCTGTTTAGGATGTGGTTTCCGGCTTTCTCTCTTCCAATCTTTTCACTCTTTTCTTTTTTTTTAATTGGAGTAGATAGACTAAACTATCGCCCGGTTCATACTCCACCCACGTCTGTTGAACAGGTGAGGAGGCTCATTCCTTGTTCCCTGTTTAGGATGTGGTTTCCGGCTGTCTCTTTTCCAATCTTAGCCCCCTGCACATCAGTGGCGTTACCGCCTTGCTTGGAGTGATATGATTAAAAAACAAAACAAAACAAAAAAAACCAAAAACATCATGTCAAAGTGTTCAATGACTGACTAAGCAAAGTTTAGATATGGTACAAGGTCAAAAGTATAGAGCACTCAATGAGGATTGAACTTACTACTTAATATTAATTGATTTAGCAAGACAAGCTGGTTAACAATTTCATCAAGTCGAAGTGCCCAAAAAGAACCCACACATATTAAATTCTTTCAACATCATGACTGACGATAGTTTTAATTGCGGGTGTTTAATATAGCAACGAACTATACGGTAATAAATGAATGAAAACAAAAGGAAAATCTTATCTTAGCCGACACGTTTCTTCATCTAAGAGACTTTATTAAAGCAAATACAAGGATTTGATTTGATTTTTATTTTTTAACAAGTATTTCTAAACAAGAGCAAAAATATTATCAGTTTTTCAACATTTATAAATTTCTGAAATATGAGAAAATAGAAACAAAAGAAGAAATCTGAGAGAATAGCGGAAAAAAAAGAAAACATAAGAAAAACACTATTAACTAGAAAGAACATTAAAAATGGTATAATTAAGAAGAGACAAGATAACAATTGACATTGCCTTTAAATATCAAAGATGATTGGAAAGTAAGAAACCGGAAAAGAGTTCCACAAGCGAGAAGTGTGAGAGAAGAAACTGTTAGTATATATATATATATATATATATATATATATATACATCCAGCCAATTAAACTGAAAAATTGTATCTTGCAGCCAAGCAAGTACTGCGTTTATATTCACAAAGTTTCGGTACGATAGAGCAAAGTTCATCGACAATTCAGTCAGTCAGTTAAGTGCCATACGTGATACACGCTTGGGCGATCATGTCTCGAAACAGACATGACTGACTGGACAGAAGATTATCCCGCAGTAGGTTTCCATTGCTTTCTGCGGTAGACTGGTTGCCAGCCAAGGCTATAGAACCCAATCTGTTCTACTGTTTAACCCATAATTGGAGGGAAGTGACGGATTTTGAATTTCAGTTGAATTCGTTGCATTCACTTACACGCAAATACCATTGGGAAAGATATGAATCCAGCTCTTCTTCATCCAGTTATGAATTGAATAGCTGAACAGATTGGGTTCTATAGCCTTGAGTGGAAATCAGTCTACCGCAGAAAGAAATAGCAATATACTGTGGGAAAATTTTCTGTCTCGTCAGTAATGGATTGAAAGATGCATGATAGCTCAACCGTGTATCAGGTATGGCATTAAATTGACTGACTGAATTGATTTCTCATATGTCTAGTCTACTGATAACTAGAATAAAAATCTGAGTGGTTTTAATAAAAGCCACTGAAATTAAGATGAAAAAATACTAGTTATTATTTACCAACAATTACAACAGAAACTTAAGATATTATTACTATTTGAATTTGAATTTTTTGTTCTCAGGATTATTGACCACCTGTGTCATTTTTGCTTATATTTTTACCACATCATCTCGTTCGATATGTCTCGGGTTATTGGTAAAATGTCCAAAGAGATCGAGAGAGTAGGAAACTTTTTTCTATGGAAATGAATGACAAAGTAATCTCTCATTACACCTCTCATCTCCACAGACGATTATTCTTGGATGCAAGCATTACATGTATACGTATAAAGAAGTTAACTCTTTGTTTATAGGGTGAATGAGTCACTATGTTGTATCCAACAATTTTGGTTCTAACTATTAACGGTGACACTGTAATAGTCTATTAAATAAGAGCAAGTTTTCTATTCCTTCTCTCCTCAATCAGTTTTAGGTGTTAATATCTTCCGCTGGTAAAGCTGAATGTTTCGCTCGTAAATCTTTTTTAAACTGAACTCTTGACGCATCTGGAGTATACTTGTCTGTTTTCATTGAGTGTCTGTTGCGTCATATACATAAAAACCTTTTATCATCTTCAAGCTGGATCCCAAAAAAGTATGTGAACCTGATGGTATCGCTATAATAGTGCTCAAGAAATGTGTCCTCGAACTAGATCCTGTTCTCTGTAAACTGTATAATAAATGCCTTGTCGCCTTTTCTTTTCTGCTTGTTGGAAAACCACATCTGTTGTTTCAGTTTTTAAGAACTCAAATGAACCGTCCGAATCTTGCAACTATCGGCCTACTAGCTTTCTACCTCACTTTAGATAACTACTAGAGGGTCTATTCAATGCTGAATTGGTTAAGAATCTCACATCACAGGGACTTTTTTCAGATAAGCAATATAGCTTTCATTTCTCTAGGTCAAATACTGATGTATAGACAATAATTGCATCTATCAAGCTCTAGATAAGAACGATGAAACTCGAGCTATTGCTTTGGACATCTCAAAAGCCTTTGACGGGATTTGGCTTACAGGTCGTCTTCAAAAGTTGAAAAGTTACGGTGTCAACAGTTCTTTGCACCATTTTTTCTAATCAAATCGTGAAATGAAAGTTATCCTGAACGGCCACTCTTTTTCATCATTTTGTACTAATTCTGGTGCCCGGGTTTCTGTAAGTGATCATACTTTATTTTCAGTTATTATTAATGACTTCTCCGATGTCATCAGCTCTCAAATTGGTATCTACACTGATAACACGACCATTTGTTCTAGTCTTAATAGTTAATCTGATCAGACAAACATCTCAGTTTGTTGTTAACATAGGTAAATTAACTTGTTAATTTTAACACCTCCAAAACTAAACTTCTCTCCATTAATCATCTGAGAGACTCCTTTCTACCTTCTGTCAGCATGGCTGATGCTAACCTCCATGAGAGTCAATGGTTGCGACTTTGGGCTAACGTTCTCGGCTGGAATGAAGTGAAAAGACTATATTAAATCCATTGTTAGGTTAGCTGCTAATAAAGTTACTTTACTGTGTCGTGCTAGATAATTTTTCTATCCAGAATCTATTTAACATGTGATTCTACAAAAGGATGCTGCGGATATCATGGATTGAGCATGTGAGCAATAATGAGGTTTTGAAAGGATGGAAACAAAAAAGAAATTAATATTGAGCATCAGGAAGAGACAGCTAAAGTTCCTGGGACAGGAAATGAGGAAGGAGGGTTTGGAGAACCTGATACTAACAGGCCAGATAGAGAGAAAAAAGACAGGGGAAAGCAGCGGATAACATATTTGAAGGACCTGATCAAGTGGCTGACAGAACGAGGGCTGTGTGTTGTAACAGGAGAAAGCGTGCTAAGAGCCATCAGGGAGAGAGACACATGAGAAGCCATGATTGCTTACGTCCTGAAAGGAAAGGGCACATAGAAGAAGAAGATACATATATCATTTGTCTATGTTTAGAATATTGCTATCACATTTGATCCGGGGCTCCAGGTTTTTAACTAGAGATCCTGGATAAAATCAAAAGAAAAAAAACAGCAATATTATTGGCTTTTATCAGGCAACTCGGTTTCAATCATTTTTCCAGCCTCGTAAAATCGCCTCCCTGCGCCTTTTATATAGATACTTTCATGGTAATTGTTCGAATGAACACTTCGCTATGATATCTAGACTTTTTGAATTTATGCGTAGTACTAGACTAGCGATTAGGTTTCATCAATCTATATTCGAGTCGGCTTAATTGTTTTATATTTATGTATTAATTAGAATTAGCGTGCCTCACTAACCTTGCATTATTGTTCTGAATTTTAGTGTATCTTGACAAGCCAAAATGAAGTTGTAATCAGTTTCTTCAAGTTGATATTTGTTTCTTAATTTTTAACTGTTCTTTTTGTTTAAATTTTTGTTTTTGTATATTTAATTTGTTTTAAAGCTATCCATAAATAAAAATTTGAATTAACGTGCCTCACTAACCTTGCATTAATGTTATAATCTTTAAAGGAGACTATAGCAAAATCATATATAATGTATTTGGGATGATATTCACATTACACCAGCTTTTATATGTTTTGCAATATTAATATGTGCCTCACTAACCTGGCAGTAGTTTTGTGACCTTTTATTGAGAAAATCGTAATTAATATGAAACTGATGTTTGGTATTAATTCCTTTTTCGGGAGATTTAGGTGTCCCACTTCATTAGCTACCGAACGTTTGAGTGTATATTACGCAATTCTTTTTAAAAGATCATTAGGTGCGTTAACGGATATCAAATTTTCCATTCTCTAGCGTTAATTGGATTGATTTTTACTACCAAACCTTAAAGAGGTATTGAATTGTGATCTCGAAAACTGGGCGGATTTTAAGGATGGAACAGGATATTTCAACGTTTAAATATAACCAATTTTTTGTTTGTTTTTCCCTTTTCGAAAGTGCAATTAACGGGACAATGATGCCACGAAAAATTGATCAAGTGATTATTTGGATTTAAAATTAATATTTGTAACTCTAATTTTTCAAAAAGTCTCTTTCATTCTAAATATGATATTCTAGTTTTGTCTATTTTGGTGGCTTCCAACTTTCTTTTACTTGTAGGTTCAGGTTTCAATTTCACTTATGAGCATTTCTATAACTATTTACTCATTGTAGCACATTCGAGCTTATAGGATATAAATCCATCAACCAACTAACACACACACACACACACACACACACACACACACACACACACACACACAAAATAAATTGCACACCCACAAAATCGGATTCAAACGACTAAAAGCATTTGAGAAAAGCCCAAAGTAAAATTGCACACCTGCAAAATTGGATTCAAACGACTTTGAAATTAACCCGACTAAGAAAAATTCACAAGTCATTGTGAAAAGCAAATTCTGAATCCTGATTAGATTAAAAACAGCAAATCCACATATGGCGTATTTTCACGCCTAGATGTGAAAAGGCCGCTGGAACCGGCATCATGAGAAGTTTCACTACTTAAACCACGACGCTAACCTTTCAAAAGTCAGCCTGTCAGATGGAAGCAGTAGCTGACAGCATCTCACTATGTAAAGAAGAAACTTCAATCTGACTCGCACTCACTGCCAATTTTCTTTTTTTCTTTTCCACTCTACGCCAACCCGGACGTGGGACACGCCACAGTTTCATTCGACCTCTTCTTCCAACTTCCTTTTCTTCATTTTCACACCACGCCGCTAAAGAGGACAACACAACGACAAAATGGACGTGTTAAGTACTAGTTCTTTATTTGTTTTGCCTTCTCTTTCTTTCAACCTGTCGCGACCTGCTAAAAAGAGAAAGGAAAAAAAGACTTTACATTCCGCTACTACACAGCCATGAACTCTAAAATTCTGCGAACATTTTTAATACCTACATTTCTCTATGAACGATTTTAACTACAAAACGGCATGCATTTTCACAATTAACAATTTTCTTCTCACAAATATATTATAGTGTTTAGTTAACAAAATTTCACTGATATTTTCCTTCTTAAACTTTTGTCATTCTGTAAATAAATTTTACACTTTTGTCATTCTTTAATAAAATCTTTGCTTTAATGTACCCACGAAATATTTTATCCTTTCACATTTCAACAACCTTCACTTTGGACGTGGCACAAGGCCAATTAACCAAGCATCACCGAGGCCCCTACAAGCTAAAAGGCACAGAATAGTGAGTTTATATTTAAATGCTGAAATATCCCAGTTAAATTGGATTCATTCATTAGCTAAATTACCTGCGCGACTAGCATGTTTATTATTCTTATACTTCGAGACACTAAGTTATTTGGTGCACATATCTAAGTCTGGCATAAGATAACAGTCGAGTGATTGAACTCACTGCACTAATTAATTTTTCAGGAGGAACTTGCTGCTATCTGTCAGGGACGATATAAATTATAGCTATTATTTTAGATTGGCTTAGATCAGTTGTTTCCAACATTTTTGGCCACCTAAGCGTCTCTAAAATCCCGAAACTCACCTCTGTGTCATATAACTCCTAATATTTAAAAAGAGAACTCGTATGTTAAGGAAGCTTAAAAAGACATTAACTTTATTTTCCTTAAGAACACGAGACTACGTATATTCAGTATTATTATTTCATTTTAGAATTTTGTAAATATTTTTATGCTTGCATACTGGGCACCGTGTGTATTCGCGCACAAACTCCTACTCACAGAGATTCACTTAACAAAATTCACTGTTAATTACTCTCATCACTTAAAAATTCCCCACTGTGGTGTGTGCGTTCTACATTGGGAACAGGGACTTTAGACTCACACAAAATTATAGTTGTTGGGCATTCAGTAAGGATCGAACTCACCAAATTATTGAATTGTTTCGCAAGATAAATATGCTAGCTGAGATATAAGTATTTATAAACCTTAGTTTATTCTGGATGGCCATTGATAAATGATTAAGTGCAGATTTATAATATAGATTGCTCATGAATACCGTTTTTTTCATAGATAAAGAGGAGAATTGGGGCAATAGAGAAATAGTTCTACAGAAGAGCGAGGAGAATACGATGGACAGGGCACTTGAAATGTTTTTAAAAATGGAAACAGAATGATGCTTATACTTAGAATCAGATAGAGATGGTTGAATCTTCTAGGATATATAATGAGAAGAGATTGCTTCGAGAGTTTGACACCCAAAGGAAATACTGGGGATTAGAGGTGTAGAGGGTAACAGCGAGAAACTTACCTTACGAGCTTGCGGAAATGGGAGACAGAGGCATGAAATGAAAACTATAGTAAAAAGACAAATATTACTAAGCTCTAGAAAGGATAGGAAATTGTAGTAAACCATGATAAGCCACATTCTGAAGAGACATGGCACGTGGAAAAATAATGCTCTCTTTATCTGATTAGTGGTACACAGTCTTTCTTCTCTTAAGTACTTTCAAATTTGAATTTATCCCTTACTCATATAAACTTATCAAAATTATCGAGTGCAATTTTAAATTTTAAAAGTTAATGAATTTTTTTATTCGATTGATTGAGTTTTTGTTTACGGTTTATTAACCCTTTGCAAGTTACTTAATGCCAGAAAATGTTTATCTTACATAAAATTCTCGATTGCAGCTAATTAATTCGACGATTAATTATTTTTTAATTAGTTTCCGAGTGAAAAGAAGTTATTTATTTGTCTAAAATAAACAAATAAGTTTTAAATGCACCTTGAGGAAGTATTGATTCTAAATGAGTGGATATTTTATTGTTCTGTTTTGCCTTCCAAAGACGATTTTTAAAGAGGTGTTCTAAAGAACGGCGCAGAACCATGTTTTTACTTCAGGATATATATTAAGAATGGGAAATCCGACTGATAGGATTTTAACTGCGTAATAATAATAATAATAATAATAATAATAATAATAATAATAATAATAAAATAGTAATAATAATAATAATAAGCACATTGAACAGACTTATTTTACGGAAAACAAGATTAGTATACAAGAAGCCAAGGAAAAAATCAAGAACCCTATAAGTCAGATACAAAATATTGCAATGGAGGAACGAGAACAGCTCCTAAAATTACAACCAACAATGCATAACCTCGAAACTATTAAGCTCTACAATGCAGCACTCAAATTAATTTTAGATGAAGAAGACACTCATATAAATCTCAGTGAAGCAATATATGCATCACCAATAGCAGCAACACAAATAAATTGAAAATCAAATTAAAAACAAGGTAGCCTCGCAGACGTGAAGATCCACCTTGGAAAAGAAAAATAGAAAAAGAAATTGAACAACTTAGAAGTGAACTATCAGTACTCGATGAACTGTCAAGAGAAATAAATGTAAGAACTAGAAGAGACAGAAGAGTCGAAAGAAAATACAACATTAGAAATGTGAATGAAGTCCTATCAACTAAGGAAAAATAAAGCAAACAATACAACTGAAGGCTCAAAGAATAAGACGCTATGAGAAAAGATCAAGATTCTACAGACAAAACAAGATTTTTCAAACCGATGCAAAAAGAATTTACAGGAAAATAGGTAAAAAAAGAATTGAAGTGACAGCCCCCCACCCTCCGCAAAATGGAAGAAGTTATACAGTTCTGGGAAAAAATATGGGCTTGCTCTAAAGAACATAACAAAAAGGCAGACTGGATTACCCAAGAGGTAGAACGAAACCAGAACAGACATGGGCTGGAATCACAGAAGTGGATGTTAAATGTGCACTGAAAAAAGCACACAATTAGAAATTTCTAGGAATAGATAAAATTCCTAATTTTTGACTATATCTTTTAAACACAGCACATAAAATCTAGCCAAAGAACTTCAAGATATGGTTAACGATCACACTAAAATTCCTGCATGGATGACCAAAGGAAGTACATTTCTTCTACTCAAGAACAGTGACACAAATAACCGGCAAAACTACAGACTAATTACATGCCTTCCGACAATATACAAACTATTAACATCTATTTTAACAAAATAGACATATTTCTTCTTGGAAAGAAATGACATGCTACCGCTTAAACAAAATGGATACAAACGTGGCTGTTACGGATGTAAAGACCAATTACTTATTAACAAGATGATCTTGGAAAACTGCTACAATGCAAAGAAAGATTTTAGTACTGCCTGGATAGATTACCGTAAGGCATTCAATAGTGTACCACATTCCTGGATCTTAAAGACTTTACATGTATACAAGGTATCACCCGTCATCATCAATTTCATCAAACAATGTATGTCGATATGGAAAACAACCCTTTACTTCAATCATATAAATGGAACCTATAAGTCCGGTAAAATAAACAACAAAAAGGGTATATTTCAAGGTGACTCTTTGTCTCCCTTACTATTCTGCATGTCATTAATAATACTAACCAGTCAACTTAACAAGACAGAATATGGTTATAAAATAACCCAAAAGAAAATAATCCATCTATTTTACATGGATGACTTTAAGTTGTATGCTAAGAATGATAATGGGCTGAAAGGTCTTCTGCAAACTGTAAAATGTTTCAGTGAAAACACTGGAATGAAATTCAATTTGAATAAATGTGCTAAAGCTACAGTTTTACGAGGATCACTACAACAAACATCCTCAATTAGCTTAGACCCTGCTGTAAGAATAAAAGATTTAGAGCCAGAAGAATCTTATAAATACCTAGGTGTAAATGAGAGTGAAGACATTCACCATAAAAAACGAAAGAAATAGTGCGTAAAGAGTACTATAGAAGGCTACGACTGATATTAAAAACTGAATTGAATTCTCACAACAGAATTATGGCCATTAATAGACTTGCTATCCCAGTAGTCCAATATAGTTTCAACATCTTGAACTGGACTCTAAACAATATCAGGCGAATGGATTCTAAAACTAGAAAGCTTCTTTCTAAGCACAAGATGCATCATCCAAAGGCTGAAGTAGACTGTCTATACATACTCCGTAAAGAAGGTGAAAGAAGTCTTATTCAGCTAGAATTGTCATACAAGGCAACAACTATTAGCTTACTAACATACATAGAAACAACAAAGGACTGGATGATGCAATTAGTCAAACAACATGAAAACAGAAAGAAATATTCAATAAAGAAAGAAGGCAGTAAATACAGACAAAATTTACATTTAGTAGATTCTGTAGAAAAGCAAAACAGAAGCCAAGAACCAACAATTGCAGCAAAAATACGAAAAAAAAGCCAATGATAAAACTCTTGAACAGATAAAACAACACTGGCAAGACAAAGCCCTGCATGGCTAATATCCAGAACGTGCCAATAAATTCCAATATTGATAAAGTTAACACTCATCGATGATTACGTGCATCTGGATTAAAGTCTGGGACTGAAGGCTTTATTCTTGCAGCTCAAGACCAAAGTCTTTTCACTAGGAACTTTCAGGCAAATATTATACATAATAATGTGGACCCAAAATGCAGGTTCTTTGATAAATACCAAGAAACAATAGACCATCTAATCTCAGGATGTTCAGTACTTGCCCCAAATAAAAATCGTCATGATAGAGTGGGGCAATATTTACATTGGACAATGTGCAAACACTATGGAAAATATGTAAACAAGCACTGGTATGAACACCACCCAGCTCCGGTTACAGAAATAGAAGATGTCATCATTCTATGGGATTAAACCATCTACACAGACAGAAAAATTGAATCAAATAGGTCGGACATTATTGTTAAAAACCAGAAGGTAAAAACGTTCGTATTAATTGATATAGCCTGCCCGACAGATTGTAACATAACAACCAAGGAATTCGAAATAACTGTCAAAATATAAAAAATTGGAAATTGAAATAGAAAAAATGTGGAAATTGAAAACAAGAATCGTGCCAGTGATAGTAGGTGCACTTGGAATGATAAAAAATGGAACAAAACAACACATTGAAAGAATCCTTGGAAAACCCAGCTTAAGAGATATACAAAAAATTGTTTTGTTAAGTACAGCCCACACACTAAGGAGAACATTGTCTATGTAACGCTAGGGATGTCAGAGGAGATAGAAAAAACATGAAACGGAGCCATAACGACACACCACGACCTGCCTTAGGTCTTCCCGCAGACTTGGTAGGTAGTGCGACTATAGTAGAAATCGAAATATGATGAAAAATGACAGCATAATAATAACAGAGTGGGCCAATATCTGCACTGGAAAATTTGCAACCTTTAAGGGAGGAAACTGCAAGAAACTTGTATGTACATTACCCAAGAACGGTTACAGATATAGGAATTGTAACAATTTTACGAGACCTTAGGATACATTCAAACAAAACAACCAAAGCTAATTACCCAGGCCATAAAAACAGAATGTGTTTTCTTATTGATATGGCAGTCCCCGAAGATTGTAATGTATCTTTGAAGATCCATACCTTCAAGAAATACAAAAATTGTACTCACATTTACAGCTTACAAATTATGAAGAGCTTTATCGATATAAAATATATGTGATCGTAGCAATTCTTGTTTTTCTACAAAAATTGTCTTTGGGAAATATCATGAAGACATTTATGACCTTATATCTTTGGTTGTCTTAACAACAACAACAATAACAACAATAACAACAATAATAATACCTTCCACATTAAAAAATGATATGAAAACAACTGCCATCATTGCTTAGAAGTAACATGGCTCGAAGACATTATCAGACCTACCAAACACTATACAAGCCAACAGAGCAAATATAATAATAACAGACTTAAAAATTATTAGTTGCAAGAATGACTCATTTAAACACAACCGCAATAATAATAATAATAATAATTTCCTTCTTTTATGGGCTGGGCTCCATCGGGACGTTGTCAACCATATCTTTTCGCAGTTTTTTGTTCTTTGCAGTTCTTAATATTTTTTGTCTTTTTGTTATCTCTCCTAAAACTTGATCCGCCATCCATTTACTCAAGCTTGGTAGGTAGATTATGCGTTGTTTTCCTCTGTCCATGTTGTTTTTAATCAGTATTGTGAGTATTCAATTTTCCAAGCCTTCTTTTTTATTATTTACCTATAAATTTCAAGTGTCCCTTCCTTATGTAAAGTATGAATATCTGTTTTCCCCATTTTTTCTAGAACTCCGTCGTTTCTTACATATTTGGTCCATGGTATTCTCAGCTTTCTTCTGCAAGATCAAATCTCTGCTGTTTCCAGTCTATTTTTCCGTTTGTGAAGAAATTATCCAGCATTCATTGCTATATGAGAGAAGTGTTACTACGGAACAGCTTAGTACTCTTTTTTTTGTTTCTAACGATTTGTTTCTGTTTCTTCAGTAACTTGCTTTAGATTTTGTAAGGAATCTTTCGCTATCCCGAAATGCCTTCGGATTTTAGTGTTCCACTTTCTGTCCCAAGAATATTGAGATACACATTAAGAAAAACCCAGTAGCCCCATTACCGAGATAGAAAAGATAGCACTAATGAACACCGCTCGCATACTTAGAAAAAATCTCTCAATGCGATATGCTCTTTATTTTTCTTTTTATCATGTTTCAGGTAAGAGATTCAGCAAAAGATTGTATCAGAAAGCAAAGCCAGAAAAAAAAAAGAAGAAAAATGATTAAATTAATAATTATTATTTGTTTTTCTAAGCTGCGTTCATCATCTTCAGGACAAAATATCAAAGAGTCGGAAGCATATCAAATCAAATAATAATAATAATAATAATAATAATAATGTTTTAACGAAAGACAAAAATTTGTACTATCAAGTAGAGTTCACACATTGCGAAGAGCAATGTAAAATGTGTGTGATCTTGTTTTAACAAGAATAATCTTTGAAAAATATCATGAAGCTATTTCAGACGTTAGGTCTCTGGTTGAGACCCGGACGGAAATGTGTATGCAACAGAAATCAGAGGAAATAATAATAATAATAACAATAATAATTTATTTGACCGATTTAACAAATTTGCGCGAATAAAGGTTAATGGGGATGATAAAGTGTTAGAAGTCACGTAAAACAACAAAAAATAGGAAGTTGTGAAGAGCCATGAGTGTGAAAGAATAAGAAAAGGACATAATTACAAAATAATAATAATAATAATAATAATAATAATAATAGTGAAACAATTCACCATAAAAATGAAAGAAATAGTGCGCAAAGAATACTATAGAAGGCTACGACTGATATTAAAAACTGAATTGAATTCTCACAACAGAATTATGGCCATTAATAGACTTGCTATCCCAGTAGTCCAATATAGTTTCAACATCTTGAACTGGACTCTAAACAATATCAGGCGAATGGATTCTAAAACTAGAAAGCTTCTTTCTAAGCACAAGATGCATCATCCAAAGGCTGAAGTAGACCGTCTATACATACTCCGTAAAGAAGGTGAAAGAAGTCTTATTCAGCTAGAATTGTTATACAAGGCAACAACTATTAGCTTACTAACATACATAGAAACAACAAAGGACTGGATGATACAATTAGTCAAACAACATGAAAACAGAAAGAAAAAATATTCAATAAAGAAAGAAGGCAGTAAATACAAACACGATTTACATTTAGTAGATTCTGTAGAAAAGCAAAACAGAAGCCAAGAACCAAATATTGCGGCAAAAGATTTGAAAAGGAAATCCAAGGATAAAGCTCTAGAACAGATAAAACAACACTGGCAAGACAAACCCCTGCATGGCCAATATCCAGAACTTGCCAATAAATCCAATGTTGATAATGTTAACTCATTGATGGTTACGTGCATCTGGATTAATGTCTGAGACTGAAGGCTTTATTTTTGCAGCTCAAGACCAAAGTCTTTTCACTAGGAACTTTCAGGCAAATATTATCCATAATAATGTGGATCCAAAATGCAGGTTCTTTGATAAATACCAAGAAACAATAGACCATCTAATCTCAGGATGTTCTGTACTTGCCCCAAATGTATATAAAAATCGTAGAGTGGGGCAATATTTACATTGGACAATGTGCAAACACTATGGAAAATATGTAAAAGAACACTGGTATGAACACCACCCAGCTCTGGTTGCAGAAATAGAAGATGTCATCATTCTATGGGATTAAACCATCTACATAGACAAAACAATTGAAGCAAATACGCTGGAATGTATCGTTAAAAACCAGAAGGTAAAAACGTGCGTATTGATTGATATAGCCTGTAACATAGCAACCAAGGAATTCGAAATAACTGTGAAAATATAAAAAATTGGAAATTGAAATAGAAATAATGTGTAAATTGAAAACAAGAATCGTGCCAGTGATAGTAGATGCACTTGGAATGATAAAATATGGCACAAAACAACACATTGAAAGAATCCCTTGAAACCCCAGCTTAAGAGATATACAAAAATTGTCTTGTTAAGTACATCCCACCAACTAAGGAGAACTTTGCCTATGTAACGCTAGGGATGTTAGAGGAGATAGAAAAAAATATGAAATGGAGCCATAACAACACGCCACAACCTGCCTTAGGTCTTCCCGCAGACTTGGTAGGTAGTGCGACCATAGCAGAAATATAAATATGATGAAAAATGTCAACAGAATAATAATAATAATAATAATAATAATAATACCACTATCAACACCACCAATAATATAATTTTCAAATTTTACATCCGGGGTAAATGGTGGTTTAGAATGGTGGTTAAAGTAATAGCAACTTTCCTGTAATATTCCATTTTTCTTCTGAGTAATATTTGAATCATACGATCGTTCTGACAATTTTCCGAGAAGCACAACTGTAAGTGTGATTTTGGTTGCAAAAGTGATTTGTTGAGAATTACCCGACAGATTAATTATACAATCCAAATGTATATGCAAATATCTAGGAACTGTACAGAGGAATAAAAAATAACCCAATATACATTTATATGACATTTAAAAATTTGGTGTGGTTAGCCAAAACAAAAAGCAGATGATCTGTACGATGATGAATATTGTCCCTGCAGTTTATAGAATAAAAGCAAAAGGGGCTGAAAAGCTGAATCTTTTCAGACAACTGAATAAATTGGGAAATAAGGAATAATGGGACACTTGGAACAATGCCGAGCAACCAAGCAAAGAGATTAGAAGAAATGGGAATTAAACAAGGATCTGAAATTATCTTGACAATATCATTTCCAGTGGGAGCCAGCAAATACTACTGCGATAAACATTCAGTTGTATTGCAATCGACTTAATTTAGGAGGGATTATAAAAGTCAGCAGTAGAAAATCATTTACATTAAATACTAAACTCAGCCCTGTGTTTTTATAGGCAGGCAACAGCGTAGTAAGGACGGATGCATAAAACTGTTTGAGATTTACGCAGCCAGCGTTTTTAAATAAAAAGAAATAAGTCGACGAATAAAAATGACGAAGATTTTCTTTAAAATTAAGAAGGATATTTAAGGAAAGAGTGATGTGATTTTATAGAAGGATACTGAGAATATCATGGAAACGAAGCATGTGATCATTGAGAAAGTATTAAAGATAATGTGAAGGAAATTTTTTTATAATCTTTGTATTTATATAATTTTTGTATGTATATAACTTTATCTGTATATAATCATTATCTTTATATATTCTTTGTATTTATATAATATTCATTTATTTATAATAATTTCATTGCATTTATAAATCTTTATATAATCTTTGTATTTATGTAAACTTAGTATTTATATAATCTTTACCTATAAATGTTCTATACCTTTATATAATATTCATCTTTACATAATTCTATATTTATATAATAGTTATCTTTATATAGGCTTTGTATTTTTATAATAGTTATCGTTATATATTTTTCATCGCTATATAATCTTTATCTTCATATAATTTCTGTATTTATATTTTCATAAAAATATATAATCTTAATTTATCATACAATCTTTGTATTTATATAAACTTTATTTTTATATAATATTAAGATATATAATCTTTAACTTTATATGATCTTTGTCTTTATATAATTTTTGTATTTGTATAATCTTTATCTGTAAATAATCGCTGTATTTATATAATGTTTATCTAAATATCTTTTATATATATATATACTTTTTATGTATATGTAATTTTTATATTTATATAATATTTGTATTTATATAATCTTCATCTTTATAAAATATTTGTATTTATATAATCTTTAACGTTATATATCTTTATGTACTTTTATTTTTGTATTTATATAATACTTGTGATGATATAACAATTGTATTTATATAATCTTATTATATATTTTTATTTATATAATATTTAACTATATATAACGTTAATCTTTACATATTTTTATCTTTATATAATCTTTATCATTATACAATTATAGCAATATCATATAATTTTGTATCTCTATATTTGAAATGATTTGTTTGAACATTATTTTTGATCGATATTCCTATTTAAGTAGATATTCTGTTTCTAATCAAACAATATTATATAATTATTTCTACCGGCCTGATTATTTATGATAAATTTTTGTTACGAAAATGTGTATCATTTTGCAGGTTTCGAACATGCAACCCCTATCCACATAGGGGAAGCTACCATTTGATCTGGCGCGTCTTAGACCTCTCGACCACGAATGACCAACATTCTAAATGAAGTCAATTCAAGCCTATATAACACAATTTTCGAAATCGTCGTAATAACCATATCTGCTCTGAAATGTATCGTAATGTCAACAAATTTAAACATGTTACGGAAATTAACGAAGATTAACGAAATGGTCTTTAAACAACAAACAATTTGAAATGATTTTTTTGAACATTAATTTCTCTAGGAATAGGATTTTTATATTTATATAATCTTCATATATATATATATATATATAATTTTTGTATTTATATAATCTTTATCTTTATATATTCATATTTTTAAAATATAAACGTATTTATATAATGTTTATCTTTATGTAATCTTTGTGTTTATATAATCTTAATTTTTTTATATATAATAATTTTCTTCATATAAAATTTTTTTTCATGAATTTTTATTTATATAATATTTATCTTTATATAATCATTGTATTTATATACTTTGTATTTAAATACTTTTTATTTTTATGCAACTTCTTCGTTATATAATTTTTGTATTTATATAATCCTTATCTTTATATAATCTTTATCTTCATATAATATTTGTATTTATGTAATTTTTAAATTATTCATAATATATGAAGATGAAGGTTATATGTAAAGATTATATAAATACTAAGACTATGCATAAATAAAGAATATATATAAGAACAAAATTATATATAAATGTAAGATATAAGAATATATAAAGATCAAGATCATATAAATGCTAAGATTATATCAATACAAAGATAATAAAAATATAACAATCCTAAACAGATAAAAATCATATGAATACAAAGATTATATAACGCTAAAGATCATGTAAAGGTAAATAACATATAAACATAAATAATTCTATAGATAAATATTATATACATACAAAGATAATATATTATTTATATAATCTTTGTATTTATATAATCTTTATGTTTATATAACCTTTCTATTGACATAATATTTATCCTTATATAGTGTTTATCTTTATATAATGTATTCCTATAATCTTTGTATAATCTTTTTCTTTATATAATCTATAGCTTTTTATAAATTTGTATTGATATAATCTTAATATTTATAGTGTCTTTGTATTCATATAATCTTTATCTTTATATAATTTTTGTATTTATTTAATCTTTATTATTGTATGAACTTCATATTCATATAATATTTATCGATTTATAATCCTACAATTTGTGTATTTATATAATCTTTGTATTTATATAATCTTTGTATTTAGATAATCTTTTTACATATTCTTAATCTTAAATGCATTATTTTTATATAATCTTTATCTTTATATAATGTCCTTATTTATATAATCTTTTTCTTCATACAACCTTTATCTATATATATATATATATATATATATATAAAAGGCAATCTGTGAGTCTGTGTGTGACTGTTCCCTATGCACGCCTACATTTTTAAGCTACGCCATTCAAACTTTCTAGGGACACATATCTACAGGGAAGCCAAGTCGACACATACTTTTAGAGTTTAAGTTCAGCAATTTTCTCTTTCGCACTTTTTGGCCAATGGACACGATTGTTTACATTTGCTCCGTAAAACATCTAAGATTTAAGATCGTTGCTGAATTACGTCACATAACTCAAATCACACGTGTCAAACGTGACTAAAATATATTTTATTAAACATGAACGACAATAGTTTCTCACTCACAAACAAATCATTCTTGATTCTATGCGTAAAAACCTTTGTATCTGATTAAAAAATAAAAGAGTACCAATTTAATAATATAATCAACAATTAAAACACACACACACGCGCATAAGCACAGAAACACACCCAAACACACACACACACACACACACACACACACACAGATATATATATGGTGCATTTCGTCTACATTTCTTCAATTTTAAAAGTTTAGTTAAAGACCAACGTAAGTTCTTGTCAAGGATATCTTTTATATTTCGAATTATTTTTCTAGTTCTCGGCAAAAATTTAAATGTAAATTATATATGATGAGTACTTTTCGATTTCATAAACCATTTTAAAACATCTTGAAAGCATAATGAGGAAAGAAAGCTTGGAGAATTTTACGCTTGTTGTTGCTTAAGCATAAGCACTAAACATTTGTTTTGAACAAGCAAACACATTAAGTATTAGAATACGATGAATATATTGGAAGGATTCCTAATAGAAATATCGTTTTGTGAATTAAAATTTTATATGACTCTTCGGAACATGTGCAATGTGGCTCTCAAATTGCGCTATTAATAGAAAATTAAAATTTTACTCTAAGCAATTTTTACTCTTTGCCAGCCGTCTTTTTATCACAGTTTTGAAATCTACTTTCATAGTTTCATTCCAAGTAACGCAATAAAGCCACTAAAATTCAAGAGGTTACTGAGTGTTAAAGAAAAGAAAAAAAAACTATTACGGAGAGAAAACAATAAAAGAATATGAATTAAGGAAGACAGATCATAACGATTGACATGGCATTTAAACTTTTGAAGATTAATCTTGACTGGTAAAGAAGAGTTCAGAAGAGGTTTCTACAGGCGATGCGCGAGAGAAGAACCTGTTAGCATAGAAGTTACGGTTACATATAGAAATTTCCACAATAAAATTATGAAAGCTTGCCGCTGATCTCATACCCACAATTCAGAAAATTATATTCAGAAAACCTGGTTAAGTAGGTTAGTTATTGTTTTCCTTGCATCTCTTGACTTTAATATATCACTCGAGTGTTAAATTCACTAGAACTTCTTTTCTCCTTATGTGTGTTTTTATGTTTCTCTTTTGGTTGCAAGCATAAGTGTTTTTTTAGATCTTATGTTCTTGAGAATATCTTTTTCGTTCGTATGTTGAGTACATAGTGTTTTTAGACGCCTTCGATAGAACCACGCCCTCGTAAATTCATACTTCATCTTCATCTGTGAATATATACACTGCCATATAGGTGATTAGGTATTATATACCAGTTTAAAATTCTTTCCTTTGTTCATAAGCAAAATTTTCCTATCACTTCTGGGAAAACATCTTTCACTATTCCCGTGTGTCTTTCTGTGTCACGTTTTCTGTCGTCTGTTATTAAACTACGCCGATAAAAAATTCTGTACATGCGTGATTTTGACGTTCCCCTACGTTGCTCATATATCTGTCTGTCTGTCTCTCTTGTTGGTTATTATATATTCTGTTTTATAGTTAAAGGTTAGTTCTTTCCAGTAATAGCATCCCCAATGTCTAGGAATCAGTTCTATAAAGGTAGATAATCTTTAGGAATCTATTCTGCTTTTCTCCTTCTCAATCAGAGAATAGAAGCTAATCACTTTAGTATTCGCTACAGCATAAAATAAATAGTTGGCTGTTGGTTGTGGTGTAATGGATGTCAGCTCGGAATAAGAAATCAGAGAGCCAAGTTCGAACTCCAGCTGAATTCGTTGCGTTCACTTACGCACAAATACTATTGGGAAAGGTATTAATCCAACTCTTCTTCCTCCAGCTATTGGTTGAATAGCAAGACTGATTCGGTTCTATAACCTTGGTTGCCAGCCAGTTTACAACAGAAAGAAATAGCAACCTACTACGGGGAAATTTCCTGCCTAGTTAGTTATGTCTCGAAAGAGGCATGGTCACCCAATCGTGTATCAAGTATGGCAGTTAACTGACCGATAGCATAAAAAGGATAAACCATGTTGATAATTTAATAGAAAGCATTTATTTATTACAATATTGAATTGAAATATTGAAATTTTTTTTCATCATATTTCTGTTTAAAAGTATGATTCTTTTTTCCTCTAGTGTCATCAGATGTGTTTCTGAGCCACATTCTGAATCACTGCGGTCTCAAAGATCTAATAGAAGACCTATCAAATTTAAGACATTTTTAACTTCAAGACGATTTCTTTTGTCAGAATAATACATGTCCATAATAGAAAACCCACTTTCAGCTTCCGCAGAACTTACAGCAATGATATTAGCTATTTAGCTATTATATAAGATTATTTTTGCATAATCTAACAACCCGTTCACTAAGCTTTTACAATTTTAAAAATGCACGAATTGGTGCGAACCGTTAAGATGCCACCACTTTCTTTCTTCTTGCTTTCCTGTATAAGCTCGTATAAGAGTTCTTTCCGTTTTACTTCTGCCATTAATACCGTATCATGTACATCTCTTATGTTGTTAATGTTATGTTCACCCCGATGATAAATCCTGGTTGGCCTTCCTGTTCTCTTACGATCATCTCGTTGTACAGGCCAAATAGATATGTTGAGAAAACGCATCCTTACACTTTCTCGCGATCCTTCTTGACCTTCTTCCCCGCCACATCTCTTTGCCTCCCTCTTTTCATCATTTTGTAATCTTATTCTTTTTATTTCTCTTCCTCTATTCCAGTTGCCAATTCTAAGCAACCAGGTGTCTATTTCGTTATCAATTTACTCTTCCCATCGAATGCTGTAATTAATCAGCGATACTACCGCTGTGGCTGGTGAGAGCTCTGTGCTGAGGACTCAAGTTGGACGGAACGAGGCTCAACTGTTCAAGTCTAGCAAGAAACTTATAATTTAAAAAGGAAGAAGGATTTTAATTTAAACAACAAGCAATAGGAATAGATAACTTTACCTATCGCCCGGTTCACATACCTCCTCCTGTATTTTGAAGAAGAGTAAAGTTTATTCTTTTTTTCCTTTTTAGGATTTTATTTCCGGTTTCTTTTAAAGTCTTCTTATTCCCTTTCACTCCTTCTTATACCTAGCGTCTTAGTGGCCTCATCACCTTGCTTCGGGTGAATTGAGGTCCTGGGTATGACGGTAAACTGCATCCGGCAGTGAGACCTCCAATTGGGAGGTTGTGAGGAGCATGGAACCACCTCTTAATTTCTGTTGTTCCCAGGTCCTGACCCGGAGTGATAGGACCTGTTAGGATCCCAGCTATGGGCAAATAGTTAATCCTCAAACCGGGGTCAAAACGCTATGAAAGTATAAAAATAAACTTTTACAGAAATACATACATAAAAATAGAATATTATAGAAAAATATACATTTTTGACGGAAAAAAATTATTACCATAACACATTTTTGAAGGAAAAAAAACTATTGCCATAATACATTTTTGAAGGAAAAAATTACCAGCAATATATTTTGGAATGTAAGACTAAAAGACATTTTCAGTTTTCTAAAATAAAATAAACGATGAATCAAAATCTGACTAAATCAACCTTCTCGCTATAACTGAACAATAAAAGAATACCTTAAAACCTTACCTTTTTGGCATTAAATAACCCACAGAGATTGATATGCTGTTAAACTATACCCAAACTCAAACTTAAACTTAAACTCGGGTGAATTGATTAAAAAAAATAATTCTTTAATAACTTAATTTATTCTTGTATAGCCGATATCACTCCAATAATGGATTATTAAAGGCCAAAAATGAATTATTAAAGCGTCTTCGATTCCTTGTAGGCGACGAATATTTTACACTCTGAGATCCCTCTCTCTTTCGCAAGTCTTACTACTCTTTCGCTATTTTCTTCGTGAGGGTTTAGACGAACGTATTAACTATACTCCTTAGTTATACTAATTATAACTTCACGGCTAAGACCCATCATATCGCGCACATTGTAGCAAACCAACCTCATTAACTTTATATCTCTTTGGTGAGATGTAAGTTCCTTTCAAGTAGCTTCTTCCTACAACCCGCTACCTTATGGAGCCAAATCCCTAGCGGCTGCTTCCCCAATGACTACATTCTTAACCTGTTCAAGTGCAAGGTTATTTGTTATCTTTCGCCCAGATCTGCATAAGCTGTGCCTCTTACTCCGTAAACATCTATACAGCCTTGTACAGGGTAAACACTACTGTAAAAATTCCATGATAAATTCAATTTTTTTTTAATAATCGTATCACCCCGAGCAAGGCGGTAACGCCACTGATGTGCAGGGGGCTACGTAATAGTGAAAAGATTGGAAAAGATAAAGCCGGAAATCACATCCTAAACAGGGAACAAGGGATAGGCCTCTTAACCTGTTCAATAGACATGGGTGGAGTGTGAACCAGGCGATAGATAGATCTATCTACTCCAATTGAAAAAAAAAAATACAAAGTGAGAAGATTGGAAAATAGAAAGCCGGAAACCACATTCTAAACAGGGAACAAGGGATGAGCCTCTTAACCTGTTCAATAGACATGGGTGGAGTGTGAACCGGGCGATATATAGATCTATCTACTCCAATTGAAAAAAAAATACAAAGTGAGAAGATTGGAAAAGAGAAAGATGGAAACCACATCCTAAACAGGGAACAAGGGATGAGCCTCTTAACCTGTTCAATAAACATGGGTGGAGTGTGAACCGATCGATAGATAGATCTATCTACTCCAATTGAAAAAAAAAGTGTTTTTTAAATTCCTTTCACAATGTTACATTTTGACTCTTACCGTATGCACGATGATCAACACGCTTCAGTTTTACTTTTAGTTTTACTGTGTACGTCATTTGTTTTTTTATGTTTTTAAAAACAAATCATCAATATGTTTGGATATTCACGTCCATTTTGCATCCTCCTGTCACTTTAAATTGATTCTTTGGTGTCATATTTACTTTATTGATGTAGAAATTACATTCTATCGACATTTTAGAAACAAATTGCATCCTGTCTGTGTGTACATGCGTGTAGACACGAAGAGACACTGAAAAGGTATCCAAAAGCCTTTCCAAAAGCAAAAATGATGTTTGATTTTTTAAAAATGACGCTCTGATATATATATATATATATATATATATATATATATATATATATATATCAAACATAATGATGTTTGATTTAAAAAATCAAACATCATTTTTATTTTTGCTTTTCGAAAGGCTTTTTGATACCTTTTCAGTGTCTCTTCGTGTTTTTAAATTCCTTACATAGCCTGATATATATATATATATATATATCTTCTATGTGCTCTGTCTGTTCAGGACGTAGGCGATCATGGCTTTCCACGTCTTCCTATCCCTGGTGGCTCTTAGCACGACTTTTCCTGTTACACCATGCATCCCTCGTTCCATCATTCAACTGATTAGGTCCTTCAAATACGTTATCCGCTGCTTTCCCCTGTCTCTATATTCTCCAAAAATCACTCCTTAATTGTCTAAATAACCAAATAAATTCATCTTATATTTTCTAAAAAAATAATTTTCCCAACTTATTTTTAAAAAATCGCCTGAAGAAACAGTATTGTTCGGAAACATGAAAATTTTTGTGTAGTGATATAATGCATTTATAAACCATTGTAATTACAGGATTATATAAAGATAAAGATTGGTGAGGCGCGTTGATACAGTATAGAAAACTTCTTTGCGGTTAGTTATGTCTTTCTCACTGATGTCAGAGTTAGTGTTTGAGTTCAAGCTAAGATTTCGAATGCTAATTTTTAAAGCAATCAGACAGTCTAACCATTTAAGAGATTATTAAAAAATAGTGTTAATTTATGCCGATTTGAGCTTGTGCTGCACTAAGGTTAGTAAACTATCAATATAAATGTATGTTTTTCTGAACTACCATAAACTTAAGAAAGGCAGTTAAAGCAACAAAAATAGGTGTTAGAGGAGGGATATGGTTGGACTGATTCACTTTCTACTGTTTATCAATCCTTTGTCGGTTATTTATAGCCAGAAAATATTTTTGGGTTAGAATGCGATATCTGCCCTCTTGTATAGCAGTGAGTGTTAGACAATCTTATCAGAGATGAAGAGAAGACTTGAGGTAACAGAAGTTTTGTTCTACAGAAGGATACTCAGAATACCGTGGACCGAACATGTGAACAACGACAAAGTTTTGGAGAAAATGGAAACAAAAAGGAAACTAATATTTAACATCAGGGCGAGACAGTTGAGGTTTCTAAGGCGTACAATGAGAAAGAAGAGCTTGGAAAATATGCTACTCACGAGACAGGTGGGAAGCAAGAAGAAGACGACGCATAACATACTTAGAGAGCTTGAGTAAGTAGAAAGTGGAACCTCGAAGAAATTGGAGAAAACTGTTTATTAAGAGCTATAAGAGACAGGAAGTTGTGGGGAGTCATGAACGCGTACATCCTGTGGGGACACCGCATATGGAGAAAAAGAAATGATTTAGTGGTAAAAGTTTTACTATTTAACCCATAGCTTTGGGAGAAAATGTGGAGTCATACCATACCCTAGGGTATTTGCACGTAAGTGAATATAACGAACCCAACTGGATTTGGAACTCAGTTCTCTGATTAAGAATTTGTAAACATTGTGCATTGCACAACTTGCAGATCTCAACCTACAGCATCTGGTTTTTCGAAGCAGACATTCATCTAGGTACAGAACATTTTTGACGTTGCTTAACTTCGGTGATCGTACGGAAACCGGTGTTTCAATGTTATATAGCGATAAGCCAGGCAGGAGTGTGTGAGAAAGACTAATTGGAACGTATGAATCATGATGAGACCCTCCTAATTTCATAGGACGATAATTACAGTCAAAGTACCAGTTCCCTGCGTTGTGATCTCTACTTAGAGATTTCGGTATTAAGCAATTAGGAAATTTTAAGGAAAAAGAAGGTACATAGGACACATTTTCAGAATCGCAAACCGATAGATGAAAAGCCTAATGGAGTAAAGTTTGGAAACTTTTGACATGCACAAGGACATGACAAAGGAAAAAGAGATAGGCATAAAGATACAGTAACCTATAACGAGATTTTGTAAATGGATGGGGGAATAGGTAGTGAGAGGGACAGTAAAAAGACAAACGTGACAAAGAGCAACAAAAGAGAGGAAACTGTGGAGAGTAATTATTACTCAAGTCCTGAATGGACACAGCAGATAGAAGAAGAATGTAGTAATGATTTTCTATCTCATACGCACAAACTTAATGAAAAATAAAAAATTAAAAGAAACCAAATTTAAAGATATTTACTAGCCACTGATGCTTTTAGATGAGCATCCTAATGCTTATTGTTTTTATACTAACGTTACTGTCTACTGTTTATATGCCATCTAGAGTCCAGTGAATGAAAAGGTAAAAATCCTGGGGCGTATATATGTTGGTTGGTTGCTTTTGTTAGCGACATATCAACATCTATGGGTCTCTAATGTTTAAATCTAAATAATTTGTACGCAATTTTTTGTGGTGGTGGTGGGGTGGGGAGACAATAATAGTTTCAGTGATACAAGTCTTACTAATTAGGCCATACCTGGGAGTAGGTAAGGTGAATTTATACCTTTCTCAGGGGTATTTGCGCAAAGTGAATATAACGAGCCTAACTGGAACTGGAACTCTAACTCGGTTACCCATCAAGGTTCAGAAGAGATTCGACGTTGATTAATGATGATCGTTGCTTAATGATGATGATGATCGTCCGGGAACCGGTGTTTATAACGTAATGTGGCCATAAGATAGCGTATATTTGTGGGAGCTTTGGAATAAAACATAGATGAGAATGTTCGTGTAGAAGAACTCTTAATCGCAATCTTGATCCAAACATCCTTGCGCTGATGTTTATTTCTAGTGTCACTTTGGGTTTCGAGTCTTCGAAAACATCTGACTTCATTCACACAAGTGACCTAGCTAAAAGAGATCACTTTCCAGCCAGATTTCCGTCGTTGTGATGACTCTGACTTTTTATTCATTTGGCTCTTTTTATCTTTATACAATGAAAATTAGGTTTACCGTTTCTGTGCGACTAAGAATGCAAAATTAGAAGATATTAGACGGGTTATACGTAGGCAAATAAATAATCATAATGTAATGATAACAAATGCTTTCATATTGCATAATAAATATTTGCTTTTAAATAAAAATATTTCCCTTGTAAATGCAAATAATATTGATCCCAAGGATCAAATATTATACAGGGAACATTTCAGATATAAATCCAACTAATAAGGTGTCAGGCTTCAGATTTATTAGCCCATTTTCGATTCAAGGTAGTTTCAGGCTGCATATTTATGTAGATATGTCCATCCTGGGAATGATGATAAATTATGTCTGTTAGCAAGGCCTCTAATCGGGAGGTTTTCAGGAGCGTGGAACCACCTTTTAATTGCTGTTAGGATTGCTGCATGGTGCAAATAGTTAACACTGAAACTGGGGTTAAAACATGATTAAAGTTTAAACATTTTTACAGCAAAACACCCAGTAATACCTTCTTATAGTAGAAAAATTACCAGCAATACGTATTTGTAAAAGAAATTACTAATGTTCCCCAGAAAATAAAATTTCGGCACTAAATGACCCATAAGGTGTTGATATGCCACTAAAAAACAAACTATTATAAATATATGTGTAATATTTCTGTTACTCTTTATTGCAGCACCCAAATCATCATTCCATTCCCATGACTAGTTGTGGCCCCAGAGTTGCTGCATAACTTAGAACCTAACCAGTTCTCCAAATATCTGGGTTGAGTGCCAGAGAGGTATTCAATCCTGTGTAGCAGGTCTGAGACAAATAAACCTAGAGGTGTCCATCACTCTCTAGGTCAAGGAACAACTAATGTCCTCCAAGTTAAAGTTTCGTCTTAGTCGTGGACGCGGTCATTAATTCCATCGGGGTAACTGATGACTAAAGTTGTAGGAAGGCCTCCACCCAGCGATGCCGTGTCATCATCGCTGCATAGATAGTTGTCAGCTTCGTCTACACCACCGTTGTAGATGATCAGTGGCACCACAAGAAGGTTCGTCCACCCTTTGATAGGTTTTGTTTTTAATCCTGCTGAATGTATATCCACCCTCCTTACCAGAAAAGCCTAGTGGGGGAAACGGGATTTTCTTTTTTTTTTCATTGCTCTTCGTTTCTTTATTATATTATTTTAATGTGTTTTTTTTTTTACTGTGGTATTAATTATTCCTTAATGTAATTTTGTTTTATTTATATTCATAGTAGTCAAATCCTGGATTCCGTAGATGCGAGAAAATGGTACTAGTTTTAGTACCATAGTTCATAACCACTTTGTAGTCGACGAAAATGATGTTTAGAAATTTATAATGTACATAAACTATGAAAATTTGAAATCAACCAAAGTCACTGAAAAGAAAATTAAATTTAAAAAAGTGAAAATTGGAGTGAGTCCTAACATTACGTTCAATTTCCATAAAACGACTATAATTGTTAAACTAGGGTCATCCGATTTAAGTCAAATACGTAAGTTTTTAAATTTTTACAAGGCAAGGAAGCAAAAATGAACTCGTCTGAATCACCCTAAATTTTCTCCAAAGTGTATCGGTAAAGAATAACGTTCGAATCAACGCTTCTGCCTCGCATCAAAATGTCTGTGTGTCTAAGATGAAAGTAAAACTCGTTGGGCTGACCTAGAATTTGTGCGCTCTGTGAAATGTGTTACACAACACACACACACACACACACACACACACACAGTAAAAAGAACATTCAGATATTATACGCCATCTTCATTAAATCAAAGCAACCAAAATCAATAAAATCACATTTCAATCTAGTCACAACACATTACATTGCATTTAGACATGTGGTTCTTTTGTTAATATTTCAGTCTCTCACGTAGTGTGACGTCATAGAACCGCGTTACAAATTTACGACCTGCATCTGCTATTCGGTAACTGTTATCGTCGCATAGCAATGTTTTACGTCAAAACAAGATAATATCATCTTTGTTGGTGGATGTCATTATGTTAACGTCCCTGTAACCTCTCTGAAGATGGCTCATGTGAGCCGAAAGCTTAGAACCATCATAATAAAAATATCCAAATGTTGGATAATTTTTGTCTTTATTTTCACCTGAAATTAAAGCCAAAATACGATGTTAGAACGGCTCATGATTAAACATAATCAACATTCATTGTCTGTTATATTTAACAATATCGGTTTAGAAAACTTTCTGCTACCTCGATACACTATATATATATATATATATATATATATATATATATATATATATGCGTGTGTGTGTACGTGTGTTTCGTTAGAAACGAACGACCGACAAAGAAGATTTTATTAATTTTTTATTTAATTTTTCCTGTATTCTTACATATTCCTTTTTTGCTGAAGATAAGAAGTATAAAAATGTTCCATAATTTTCGTCTTTCTGTATGCTTTCAACCACTTCACTGGCCATTTTCAAGAATGTTATTTTTTTCGATGTTGTTACCTTTTTGACTGTCATGTGATTTTTGTGTTTTTGAAGCTTTAAAGCTATCACGTTATGCTCTTAGTTGGGTCTTGCGTAAGCGTTTGTCTATTTGTTTTTCAAGTTTCAAAACTTCATTTACGCTTAAAAAATGTAGGTTTGATAGTAGAAGAAAAATGATATATAGTGTCGCTCTTATAGCGAAGTGTCTTTGATATTGTGATTTTAATAGTATTTTTGTATTTTCAAGCAAACTTTATCTGAAAGTTTCATGTAAATTATGGGTCAATTAATGTTTTTATTACATTATTATTATATAGTTAGCATGTAAGGCATCTATTCCTATAAGTGGGAGCATGGCCAATGTAGGTAATTGACTTAAGATAAGAAACACAATCTTGTACAGAGCATTGAAACTCATACATATATTAGTCATATATTAGTCATATCTAGTTTAGATTTTATGAGGTTATTTTGATTAGAAACAACAAGGTTTGCCGTCTTCCATTTTCTATAATATATTATAAATTTTACATGTTTTTGAGGGATTACAGCAAGATTATGATGTTTAATATTTTTTCCTATCGCAAATTTGACTTGTTTATAATTGTTGTGCATTTGGTTGCAATAAAATATACTGATGTTATTTTGTGTATTATTTTTATTACTGTGTCATGCATTTTTTTGTAAGAATAATTTTATTTGTTTATTTGTTAGGAAAATTATTGCTGACTAATGTTTATTTTATGTGTTTTAGTTCGCTCAAAAATATTCTTGTGAAGTAGGGATTTTGAAGTTCGTTATGACGACTGCTTGATACCTTTTCGGGCATTGGAGATAAAAAAAAGACTAGAGTTCTTACTGGTGGATGTTTATACAGATAAGTGGAAAATTTGTTGGTTTATAGCCCTATATTGAGATATATTAAACATTTTTATCCTAACTATACACTATTTAACAATGTAAATGGAATTTTGAAAGTAAAAAAATAAAAATAAACAGACTTTCACGAGATGCCTAGTCGCGTGCATCACGTGATAGATAGCTCTCCTTTTTAAAAACACAGGCACAAAACCCTCCAAAAAATCCCACAAAAATCAGATTACAGATATGAGGACATAATAAAAAAATCGGAAAAAAATAACATCCTTGAAAGTGACTAGTGAAGTCGCTGACAGCTCCTAGTATGTCGAAAATTATGGAATATTTTACACTCTTTATCTTCAGCAAAAAGGAAACATGTAAGAATAATGGTAAAAATGAAAATCTTCCTTGACGGTCGTTTTTAACGAAACCTGTTTAAATGAAAGATTGCTGGCCAAATATACAATAATATATATATATATATATATATATATATATATATATATATATATATATATAGAGAGAGAGAGAGAGAGAGAGATAGGCATGGAAAAAATGTAAGTGTACACTGATATGAACACCAAACGGCAGTAGTCTGTTCTACATCTGAACGTAATGTTCAGGTAATGGCCGTGAAAATTACGTTTGAACATAAAACAGACTGTCACGACTCGATGTTGACCTCAGTGTCTACTTTTATATTTACATACGTTCTATCTCTGATATTGAGCACATTTATACATAAATATATTTTACCCTAAAACAATATTTTATCTTACACACACACACACACACACACACACACACACACACACACACACACACACACACACACAAATGCAAATGCACACGTCCCTCCCATATATATATATATTACTGGCCATAATTATTAGACAACAACAGTATTCAAAAAATTTTATTTCATACCATTTTTTAGTATTTATTTCCAAGTGAATATTTATAAATGAAAATAGAATTGTTCTTTTGTTAATATTGCACTATAAAATGTGCATCAAATGAATTTATAAATATTTAATAATTACCTATATTGTAGTTTCATCAATGAAAGAATGGAGAAAATTTAGGGTGATTCAGACGAGTTCATTTTTGCTTCCTTGCCTTGTAAAAATTTAAAAACTAATAATAATAACCATTCTATTTTTATTTGGCAATAAATACTAAAAATAGTATGAAATACATAATTTCTTTAAAAAAAACTGGGGTGGTCTAATAATTATGACCGGTAGTATATATATATATATATATATATATATATATATATATGAACAAGGAGTTGCCACAGAGTATAAGTACCGATTTAAATAGATACATGCCATTTTTGTAAATTTTTTTATTTAACTTTTAGGAATCCTTTCAGGCCAACACATCTTTTGATGGAATCATTGGCATACTTTTTTTGAGGAGGCAAGAAGGTGGATTCTTGAAGGTTAAATAGAAACGAATTTGTACATGTTTAAATCGATATATATATATATATATATATATATATATATATATATATATATATATATATATATATAGATAGATAGTCATCCACAGACAGTCCTGTTTCGCTCATCAGTACGGTTATGCATCCGATTGCTTCTAGCCAGGATTGAAACCCGACCGAATTGAGATCAGTCGGCCATTCTATCTCTAAGCTATAGGCGCTCAGTAGATGATGGTACATTTTAGCGTGTTATATAATACATCACTCAATAGGCACAAGGCCTGACATATAGATGGTGCCACTAATAAAAATCCATATAATTTTTATGACGTAAAAAAACTTCAAATGGCACGTGACAAAATTTGGGGTCAATCGGATTATTAGTTTACAAATTATAGTTATGTAAATGAAGCTACTGTTGCAAATTTTCAAAACAATGCAAAAATCTGAATTTCGTGTTTTGATAAAGCATTGCTTTCTAATGGGAAAGATACTGTTCAATCAAAGCAAGGCTGAAAAATAGACGTGAATGCCCAATCACATTGATGACTTAAAAAACAAAAACGAAAAACAAATAGCCTACAGAGTAAAATAAACTTATAGATCGAACAGTGTACACTTGGAAACACGTAAGTTACTCCATAAAATGGTCATATTTTTTACTTCTAATTTTGCAACAGTTGCAATAGCTGCAAGAATTTGGCATTGTCTTGCATAAATACCATTTTTCTCGTCTGAATACCAGTTCTTTATTAAGCCATGCCTGAAGATTACTTCGGTGTCATTTATGTATAACAAATTATGTACGACTGAATTATTCTAATCTTGGGATTTACTGACACGTCGAGGAAACTGCTGTACGGAATGCAATATTGCATTTGAAATATTAACATTTGGAACCAATCAGCTGCAAATCGTAAACAAGGACACATATTTAGTTTCATATCAATTCTGTCAAGTCTGGGCATAGTTTAAAGTAACATCTTACCCAATGGAAGACAAAGTCAAATGCCAGTCATGTTCATTATTCTTCTAGACTGCTTATCAACAAAGGCTATAAATTACAGAGTCCTACTATATAACCCATAGCTATAGGGAGACGAACAGATTGTCTGATACCTTTCCCTAATATATTTGCGGAAGTTACGAACTGGACTCTCTGATTTCTCATTCTTAGACGCTGTCCATTGAACCACACACACACACACACACACACACACACACACACACACACACACACACACACACACACACACACACACACACACACATATGTATGTGTGTGTTTGTGTGTGTCACGTTCGTAAATTGCACTTATGCACAGATACAACACTTTTTATCATTCCTGCAATCTTTCCCTCACTCCTCGGCTACGTCCGTTACTCTTTATCTGTATTTCTTACTCTATCTTTTTACTGAGAGAGAAGAGATAAAAATGGAGACCAAAAAGATTATATATATATATATATATATATATATATATATATATATATATATTAAAAACAGAAATAGGGGTTGTTCCAACGAGAGAAAATTGGTATAGAAGAAAAGACACTATATTCAAACACGATGAAAAAAAAATTCCCGAACCAAAAATATTATTCCAAAAACAACAAAAAGAACTAGATGACCTGTAGAATTGAATAAAAATCGCTGAAAACAATTTTGAAGTATAAAGACTAAATCAAGTTCCGCAAATCAGAGTAAATAAATTTTTTGGCTGTTAGAAAGACAGATTTCGATATGTAAAGTCGCAATATTATTCGCCTGAAGAGAGTTAACTTCGGACTCGAAACACGTGTAGCGAAACAAATACCATTATGGACACTTAATATATTATACTAAAAAGCAAACAACAACAATAATAATAATAATAAATCTACACTTTAAACAAAATGTTCGCAGCTTCTCGCACTTTTTTCTTATATATATATATATATATATAAACACAAAGTTATAATTATACTCGTTTCGAAAAACCCTCCGCGTATCTACGTGGAAGGAAAAATTGTTGTAAAAAAAGAAAGAGCTAAGCACATGAATATCAGCCAAAGGAATTCGGACCGAGTCAGCACGTAGCCCTCCCTCCAAATACCGAGACGAGTAATCAACTCACAAAAAAAGTGCTCAATATTTAAGCAGAGCAGAATAACTGGCCGGCGTTCCCTGACGATCCGCTTAGGTGAAATCTTGGTAGGTTTGTTGGCTCACTAGGTTTACTTTACTTTATATATATATATATATATATATATATATATATATATATATATATATATAAGAAATAGAGATATAAATAGAAAGTGGTGCAAGCATTTCTTTTGGTGTGTGCTGTAATAATCCGATTTTAGGCAAGCGTAGAAGTGCATTTGTTCTGTAGATCGTGACTTTTTTCGGGCCGGGTGTTCAGCTTGGTTTTCTGCCTAGACTCTCCTACTTATGTGGGGTCTGTGTGTGCTATTTATTTAAAGCGCATTGGACAATGACAAAGACAAAGGATGGCTAACTTAAGATATGTCTCTGATGTCACTAGTTGATTTGGAACACACTTAAATGCCGAGTGTGATAATTGTTCCTTTAAGAGCCCCTTTCTGTAGAGGTTGACCAGTAAATTTAAGCGGTCAACGTTCCTCAAGAAGGACGGCGAACATCTCTTTGGAAATGTTATGACAAACGCGGCAAAGATAAAGAAATTGGTTCTCCGAAGAAAATTAATACTGATATAATTATACTAAAAATGGGGACAAAAAGCAAATCAAGTGTAACAATATGGAGTTAAGTCAGTAGGTACGCAGTCAAACAACAAGAAATTATTTGACACAAAGTACGAAAAATAAACTTTCGTTGAAATTTCGAAAAAATGAAAATACCACTGACACCTCATTTTAACAGATATATTTACAAAAATGACACAAACATATCTTAAAATACTAAAGAATAATTTTATTCAATAAAATCGCCATTCGTTTCAGCCACCGCCTCCAGACGAAATTTCTTTCGAGACATGACTGACTATGCCGAAGATTTTCTCGCGGTAGGTTGCCATTTCATTTTGTGGTAGACTGGTTGCTAACCAATGGTATAAAATCCCATTCTGTGCTGCTATTCAATCCATAGCAGGAAGGAGAAGAGATAGATTCATACCTTTTCCAAGGCTATTTGTGCGTAAGGGAATGTAATGAATTCAACTGAAATTTGAATTCGGCTCTCCGTTTTCTCGTTCCGAGCCGATATCTATTTCAACACAAATATTAATACCAATTTAAAATATGTTATTTCCTGCAGTGAAAGGTATTTAATGCGGGATATTTGTTTTGCATAATATCAGTGTACCAGTGCAAAAGGCGATTATCTTTACGTGACAGCCGCTTAGTGACTTCATTACAAAGAGAGATGAAAATGGTCAGTCAGCTTCCAGAATTAAGCCGAGCTTTTTGGCAACTCTGTTCCAGCTAGCCAGTCAGCGAGCTGCCACGCGAGGCAGCTAACCAGCCATAACGGCGTTTGTCATTGATAATATATCTTCTTCAGATATAGAAACAATCTCCAGCTTGTAGTTCTCATGTTGAAAAAAATCTCATGACATTGTTTTCTTGTTTTATCTTCTAGTAACAGAAGATACATCCGGCCCACAGAAAAATCTCCTGGCAGCTCATGTTGTGGATAAGACATTTTATCTCTTCCGCAATTTTACAATGCTTGTAAGGTATACATGTGTTATAGTTTCTCTGTGTAGGACACGTGTAAATGTGTGCATATAATTTTGTGTAGTGACAGAGCAGTTCCAAACTGTCTCTGAGAACAGTGCAAGTTCGATATTTCTTTCCTTCAGCCATTCCACGAAATAAGGTGTTGTTATATCAGAAAACACATAATGAGGAAGATGCAAACTGGTGAATACACATTTTCGTCTATACCCATCGAGTATTTTGTGTCTATATTGAGTGCTATATAACATTTTGGTATGTCTACTAACATTTTTCTTGTATCAATAACAGTATATAGTTGTTTGAAATGAGATGAGCGATATTTGCATAATTGAACAGATTCGATTTGGGCCAGATTCAAGGAGGTACTGAAAAATTCCAAGGCGAACCTATTTACCGAAATCTGATCAAAACATACATTTTCTTTGAATCCTTTCGAACCGAGCACTTTTCAGCACCGTTCTATCAGTGGAAAGCATAGGAATGTCTGAAAAACAGCCAACTTTTATTCTCCGAAATTTAATCAACACTTTTTACTGTTCTGTATCATGTTTCTTCCCCAGTTTCGTCTCCTTACATCTTTCAAAGACAGACTCCGCCATTTCCCATGCGCGGGAACTTGTTACCTTGGTCATTCCCAGAATTGAAATCGCTGATTAATAACACCTCCAAGAGAGAATACACTTGACATTTCCCAACTCCCAGTCACTTTGACAGACAAAAGCCGTTTTAAAGACCAATATTCGTTCGGTTTCTTCAAAAATAATATTCAAAGAGGCTCGACAACTGAAAACACGACTGGTTTATGGTTTTAAGATTAAGAAACAAAGTTACCAGGTTAATTTAAGTAGGTGCGTTGTGGTGTAAGGGAAATAGATTCGAGTTCGAATTCCGGTCGAATTCCTTTCCTTCACTTACACGCAAATCCCATTGGGGAAAAGTATGAATCCATTTCTTCTCCTTTCAGCTATGGGTTGAATAGTAAAACAGATTGGGTTCCATAACCTTGATTAGCAACCAGTCTAACTCAGAAAGAGACAAATATAAGCTCAGTACTAGATTGGCAGCTAGGTTTAATCATTTTATAATTGACATGGTTAGATGTAACCATATGTTCTATGTTAAAGGTGTCTCGCAATTATCGCCTGTTGAACTCTTTCTTCCTGCCTCTTGCTTTCCAGTCAACTTTGATCTTCAAAAATATATATGTATATGCAATGTTAATCGTTATCTTATGTCTTTTTAATTTCTTTCCATGCTATTACCAGCTTCCTTCTGTAAAACTAAATTGCTACTGCCTTAAGTCTTAAATATATTGTCCAATATTTATTTAATAATCTTAATTTCTCTTCTTTTACTGTTCTCTCTCCTTAAAATGCATTTCTTTTTCTAATATTTTTTCATGCTTTGTAACCTCATATGCTTCAGTGGAATTTTGTCTCGCTTGGGGGTGAAATGATGAAAAAAAAATGAAACATTCAATTCTTCATTTATGCAATTTTTTCCTTCAGGATGTGGTGGGTCATGACTCTCCGCGTCATTCTATCCTTTGTAACTGGTATTAAATATTGTCTTTTCGTTATCTCTCCCAAGTCCTGTTCATTAAATCAATTACACAAGCTTATCAGTTAGGTTATTCACTGCTTTTTGCTGTCCGTCGAAACGTCAATATGTCCTTTGAGCATCAAATTTTCCAGGTTCTCTTTTCTCATTTAGTCAGTTGTGCCATACGAAATACATGCTTGGGTGATCGTGTCTCTTTTGAGACACAAGTGACAAGGCAGAATATTTTCCCACAAAAGGTTGCCATTTTTTCTACTGGTTGGCAACAAATGCTGCAGAATCTAATCTGCCCTGCTATGTAATTCATAGCTAGAGGGAGAAGAGGCGTATTACTACCTTTCTCAATGGTATTTGCGTCTATGTGAATGCAATGATTTCACCTGGAAGTAGAACTAGGCTCTTCGATTTCTCGTTGCAAGCCAATATCCACTAAACCTCAACGCACATTTGCACCAATGTTTCCTAAAATTTTAAACTGTCACTTTTCGATTTTAAGTGTAAGCGTCGTCTCTTTTCCTTAAAAAATCACGTCGATTATATTTTTAGTCTATGCTATTCCCAACACCCTTCTATAAATCCACTGTTGCCTCAAGTCTCTTCTTAATTTATGAGGAAATTGTCCAACATTCACTACCATAGAGGAGGACTGATATTATATAGCATTTTAGTACTTTTTTATTCTTTCTAATGACATTTCACCCGGCTTCATACTCATCCATCTTCTTTTTAACTTGAGTAGAAGCTCATCCCTTGTTTCCTGATCAGGAAGGGGTTCCAGATTTCTTTCCTCTCTTAAGGTCTTAATGGTAGTGCTGTTGCAAGATTTTTGCATGATGACAACGTCTCTTCATTCTGATAGTACCGGGTTGGCATCTTACTGGTTGCTGCTTCTGACTGGTAGTTAGGAGCCCGAACTCATGCGTAGCGTCTTAAGAGGTGCTTTTATCAACAGTTGAATAATATCGGGGTTTCTTGTAGTGCTATTTCGCGCATGAATGCGTGTCCATGCAAGTGCCTCCACTGAGCAACCTTGAGACCACATTATGCTGCAGTCTGTGCCAGTTTCCTTCCTGCGCATGTTACATTTGACCAATGACTGATACTACTATTCTAGGCCTCTTTTTACCAAAAACTATAATTATGACATCACACAAAAGAAGAATTAAAACTAAACCAGCTAAACAAAAATCACCTGAACGTACTAACATCTCTTTCAAAAACATCCGTGGAATCCGTACCAACTTTTGCAGCGTTGAATCCTTCCTCCAAGTAAACTCACCTGACATCTCTGCGAAACTAACCTTGACCCTTCTATCCCTTCCTCTGATTTCTATATCCCTGGTTACCTTCCCCTTTTTAGGAAGGACTCCAATGTCCATATGCGTGGAATTGGCGTTTATGTCAGTGAACATCTCCCTCTAGCTAGGATGATTTCTCTTGAATCTCCAGATCATTCCTACATGTGTCTCTGTTTCTCTCTACTAAGCTCGGTTAGCTATCTTTTCTTCTCTACTGCTCCCCTTCATATTCTGACTGTTATGTAGACAGCATCACAAACAATATAGATAAGGTCATTTCCTCTCATCTATTCGCTCATATAATTGTGTTTGGAGATTTTAATGCCCACCATGGCAAGTGACTAGATCTTGCTGGTGTCCATACCATGAACTTTTCAGTTACTCAGTCCCTTACGCAAGTCGTGGGTTTCCCTACGCTTTTCCTTAATAACCCTAATGGACCTGACTCACTGCAAGATCTCTGTTTCTCTTCTATCCCTGTCTCTTGCAATGTCATGCAGCATTGCCATCTTAACAATTCTGATCATGTTGTGGTTTCCGTTAATATTTTCTTACATTTCTTCTTCTCCCAGGAACCTCCAATATATATATATATATATATATATATATATATATATATATATATATATATATATATATATATATATATTTTAGCGTTTCCCTTATTTTTGCTCTTCATTTTCGTTGCTGTTTTTTCGTTTCGTTGGACGAAAGAGCTCTAGAGAACGTTAATAAATTCCTTTCTTAAGTTTCTTTATTTGTTGGGGGATATTTTGACTGTCGCTCGATAATTATATACACGCAATTTCTCCTCCCCTCTTTATATATATATATATATATATATATATATATATATTAGCGTTTGCCTTTTTTTGCTCTTCATTTTCGTTGCTGTTTTTTCGTTTTGTTAAACGAAAGAGCTCTAGAGAACGTTAATAAATTCCTTGTTTTTAAAGTAGTATATATATATATATATATATATATATATATATATATATATATATACTCAACCGCATACAGGCCTGTTTTGCTGTATCACAGCTCGTCAGTGCGTCTAGACCGATTGCTTCAAGGTGGAATAGAAATTCGACCGAAAAACCGAGATCAGTTCATTAAATAAGGACGATGCATAAATCAGTGAGAGGCTACTGTTTTTCAAATCTACTCTCCTTCAGAGAACCGAATCGACAGACAAGAGCATAAATATATATAGTTTTATATAAATAATCATAGGCAACATGTCACCTTTACAATATGGCTACAGCTTTATGAATTCTATCGCTATTTTCAAGTTATTATTATGTTAACGACACTGTAGGAAACATTGTGTTACAATAAAGAATACATTATTTAGTGTTGTAATTAAAAATATATATTAATCTAATTTTATAATATATTGCAAAAACTGTTGTAAAAATGTGCTAAATTGCTGTAATAAAAATCTTTTAATCAGTGTTGTAATAAAAATATGTAGTAAAATTTTACAGACACAAATGTTTTAAACAAAAACTGAAAACAGTGTCAATGTAATGATGAAAAAGTTATAAAGATAATATTAATGTGAATATTAATGTGCATGCACCGCGACCTGAAACTAGTTTTAAAAGTTCTTCGTTCGTCGATTTTGTGAGCTGTTATATTCGGATACTTCGGGTAAAGCCGATTGCACAGTATCAAACATGAAATTTCAAGGTTCCTCTTTGCCAGTAAAATTCCGAAAATTGTCTTCTTTGGAATACTGCTCAGTTTTTAAACGGATTAAAGTTAGTGGAAATTAATTCTATTTCGATATTCATTATTTTTCTTTTCCGAATATGATAGAACTTTGCGAGGTTTACTTTCTGAAAGCATTTTTCTTGATTATGGCCCTATCTGGGGCTTCAGCTTCCGGCTACATGACGTTAAAACACGATAGATATTTGAGAACGCTTCGTCTGAAGATATAGCAAAGTTTAAATGAAGCAGGCTTACGGCCATATTACGTTTAAAAATCGGTTCCTATATAATCATTGAAATTAAACAAGTCGAACCTGGTCAGTAGAAAGTTTAAAGATGAAAATAATGAAAATTGTCTGCTGTTAAAGTGAGTATATATTTTAGGTCCACCTGGTATATGTTGATTTTGTTTATTACTGTTTATATTTTTATCTTAGTTTTCTTAAAGAGTCCGGTTCCGTGATTCAACTCCAGAGCTGTCCCTCCCAGGATAATTTAAACTTGTTATCAAGTTTTTTTTCTTTTAAAGGAGGCGAACTGTAAAATTAATTTTCTTAATCGTGACTTAAATTTAGTCGCAGGAATCGAGAATAAAAAAAATATTCACGAAAAGTGTCTACAGGGAGATTTTCTTTTTTTCTTATTTTAATTGGATCGTTGAAGGGTGTTGACAGTTCGTTTTTTTAAAGTAACTGATTTAAAAACAGAATTAATTGGTAAATATTATGTATAGACTCAAAATGAAAAGTAACTTAAGTTGTCATTTCAAAGAAAATGAAGGCGTCGCTTTTAGTAAAACGTTTCAGAAAACTAACTAAAAATCTTATGGTAATTAACTGAAGAATCGTATTTTGATTAGCTAAGTATAGAGTTATTGGATAAAGTTATTCAGAAAGATGTCTAAGTTTCTTTCATACCTGGGAGCAAATCGTGTTGCGGGTGATATGTCAATCAAAAATTTGCCTCAAGCGCTAATGTCAGATAACTTTTAATGTGCCAAAAATCGTGTTAGTGAATATCGCCTTTGCTAACAATTTGCTTCAGAAAAAAAACATGTACGACTATTAAAATTCTTGCCTATTCTGTCCGTTGGAAAGTAGTTACCAATTCCATGATTCAGAATTCTAAATCAATGGCCAAATTTTGACAACATGAAACAGACAACAGAAAGTGTGATAGAGAAATCAAAAGGCTCATCGAAATAGCAAAAGTTGCTCTTAAAAAAACTAAGCAAAATATTAAGTGGACAAAAAATAACAATAGAAGCAAAGAAAGGAATGTAGGCCTGTTATCTAATCTCTAATAATGTCCTTTATGTGAAAAAAATGGACACCGATCATTTAAACATTCCATATCACATCCCAAACGAATCTATCAGTAGAAAACAACGATCCTGCTTTCTCTCCTGATGCCAATGTACTGATAGTTAAATACCTGGAAAGTGTTCTAACAGAAGACGGAAAGTGTGACGCAGAGATCCGAAGGCGAATTGGCATGGCGAAGGACACGTTCAAGAAGCTGAGTAAAATATTAAGAGACGGGAAACTTTCACTAGAAACAAAGAAGAGAGTACTAGATTGCTATTTGATGTCAGTTCTTTAATATGACAGTGAATGCTGGAAATATCATCAAAGATGAAGGAAAAACTTAAAGGAACAGAAATGTGGTTCTACAGAAGGATGCTGCGGATAACAGACTGAGCATGTGAGCAAAGATGAGGTTTTGTAAAGGATGGAAACGAAAAAGAAATTAATATTGAGCAGCAGGAAGAGACAACTAAAGTTCTTGGGACATGCAATGAGGAAGGAGGGCTTGGAGAACCTGATACTAACAGGCCAGATAGAGGGAAAAGGAGACAGAGTAAAGCAGCGGATAACATATTTGAAGGGCCCGAGCAGTTGGATGAAAGAACGAGGGTTGCGTGGTGTTAGGGAGACGCGGAAGGCCATGATCGCCTACGTCCTGAAAGGACAAGGCACATAGAAGAAGAAGAAGTATAGGAGAAAAGGAAATTGAACATAGAATAGGATACACAATAGGTAGTTTCTCCCAATACCGCAAATTGCTACAAAACATTAATCAGAAATAACAAAGGTGCCAACTGTATACAACCGCTTTCTAAGATCAATGGTAAAATGGCTTTGAGCGAGTGAAGCCAGAGGGTCTAGACAAAGACGCACATTATTTGAACTTTTTAGACTAGGGCTACAAAATCGTAAATAAATAAACTGTACCAAATAATAAAAAGCACCCCACCTTGGGGTTATCAACAGCACCAGCAATTAAAATAGATTCCATGTGCAACTCAGAGAGTGAATAATGGCATAATCAATATGTTCCCATTCGACACTACAAGTAGGGCGAGGAAGAAAACCCTATCAATAAGATAAAATGGATTTGAGAATTTCTTTTCGGAAAACACCCTTTAAAGAGAAAGATTTGATAAATTTCAACCTAAAGCAGTACTGGCTGCTTGGTCAATGAATGTAAAACGTTTCTTCTTCTTATTCTTCTTCTTCTATGTACCGTGTCCCTTTAAGACGTAAGCGATCATGGCCTTTCACATCTCCCTATCTCGTGTAGCTCTTAACACCCTTTCTCCTGTTACCCACCAAACTCTTTCATCCATTTGATCCAGACCATTAGTTGTTTTCATGGCATTATATATTTTCCTTTATTTGCAATTACTGGATGTCTCTCATCAGGCAGCTGTTCGATATGTTTTGAGTAAAATTCAAGTGGCAAAATATTTTCAATGAACTTTTGAATCAGGTTTTCACTAGAGGAAAATTTCTCCACCAAAGCGTTTTAGAAAAAGAAAATAATCGGTTGATGTGTTATCATACAGAAGAGCGTTTCCCGATTTAATCCACTGTGTACGCTACCACTGACGGGCAAAAAGGTACCTTATTGTACTTCAAGTTTATTATTGAATTCCATGTATTATTAATAGCTAAGATGATACATTCGTCATTAAAATCGGTTCTGCAAGGCTGAAATTACTCATCTATCTATCTATCTATCTATCAGATACTGTGCTCCATAAACTGTCATGTAGTAATTAGGATAAGAAGTTAAGATGATGCATTCGCGATTACAATTGATTTCCATAAACGGAAATTATTAAAAACAACATAATAATATCAGAGCCCATTACGTAAGTCGTAAATTCATCTTTATCGGATGGCTCATTATGGTAGAGGAGTAGCGGAATAAACTAAATTTAATAAAAGATCCCTACTGTAGTGAGTCGGATCTACACTAGGTGATTCAGTATGGTAGCTTTGTGATAAACTATGTATGTCTATCCGAAGAAAATTCGTTCACAATCTCAAAATAGTTGCTGTGAAATAGTGGCTGGCGCAATGGAACTGAATATCATTTACTCGCATAGTGATTGGGATTTCTTTCCGAAATCAGAAAAAAACTTGCAAAGAATCTTAAAGAAATATAGAAAAAATAGAAAAGGGATTCATTGTGTTGCTTTTTTTTTTTGTAATTTTGTTTATAAGGAATTGGTAAACAAGCTGAAACCAGAGCAACTTAAATTGTTTTTAGCAGAAGCGAAACGCAAAGAAAACAGATGTTGCTTAAAAAGAACAATGCAATAAAAAAAAATAAAAAAACAAAACGAAAGTTAATAAGGTCTTCTGGATGACTAATGGCGGAAGACTTTCTCATAATATGTCCTTGGCTATCAGGACACAGAAGAAAATCAATAACACGAGAAGCAATAAGTCCGGAAATACAATGAACGACAGTGCGCAAGAAGATCCAGTTGCAAAGAAGATATGCCTTAGTACGGAAATAAAATTTCTGGAGTAGCTCAGGGGTTATAACGACGTCTATTGTTGCATATCTGATACTGTAGCGCGATGACTAGCCAAAATGGTTAACATACATGTGTGTTTGTGTAGTAAATCTGATAGTCAATGTGTGTGCCGCAACTATCTTCTTCTATGTTCCGTGGCCCTTGAGGACGTCAGAGATCCTGGTTCTCCTGGTTCTCTATCATTTGTAGCTCTAAATAACGTTTATATTTTTACTCTTTCCCTTAATACTGTTTCGCCAACTATTTACACAGGTGGATGGTCTGTTTCCTTCCTTGTACCTGTTTGCGTTCTGTGAGTGTCAAATTCTCCAAGCCCTTCTGCGTCATTGCGTTTTGATAAGTTTTCGGCTGTCTATATCTGGTTTTGCATCGTTTTGTTTGAATTTTCCATAAAACTTCCTCGCTACTAACATGTCTTGTCCATGATATTCTCGGTATCCTTCTGTAGAACCACAACTCTGTTGCTGCCTGTCTTCATTTGTTTTTGTTTTTTAATCGTGTCGCTCCAAGCAAGGCATTTTACTGCCACTGTTGTGCAGGGGCTTACAAAGGAGGAATGTTATGAGAACGAATGAGAGGTTGCAGGGGGTTTCAGGAAGAGAGTAGGAGAAGGAAGAGAATACTGAGTGAGGTGGACAAAGAAAAAGCATGAGAGAGATGATGTTAGTTAGTGAGACAGGAGATAACTATTGACTTTACATTTAAATTCTTGGAGATTATAGCTGTCGGGAAAGCAAGTATGCGGAAGAGAATTCTACAGACGGGAAGTGCGAGAAAAGAAGCTGATGGGGTAGAATTTGCGTTTACAATTTATTGGTTTCACAGTAAAAGGGTGGGACCTAGTTGCTCATCTTGTGGCTCGAGGAAATTCATATATAGGAGGTACCAGTGAGCTAAGTTCATCGGAGCAGAAGCCGTGAAAGTATTTGTAGAATTGACACAGGGAAGCCACACTGCGTCAGTGAGAAAGCGACTGTATCTGAGCTGCCAAGTCAGGATCGATCACATTAAAAATTCTCCGTTGGATTTGGTCGAGGACACCTAAGTGGATAGCAGGAGCACCCGACCAGATATGGCAGCGATATTCAATGCACGGGTGGATGGTAGATTTGTATATGTGCAGGATTGTTTCGGATGGGAAAAACTTCCTGGTCCTACACAGAGAAACGAATTTCTTAGCAGCGGATTTAGTTATGGATTCTATATAGTTATTCCACTTGAGGTCTGATGTGAGAGTTAATCCGAGGAGACGCAGCGTTTTACTTTCAGCGAGAGAAGCCTGATCCATGTTAATGGCCTGGAAGAATAATTGTCTGTGGTGGTTATTAGATAGCAGCTTCGTTTTGGAAGCATTAAATTTAACGAGCCCTTTCTTACCCCAGTCCACCACGGATTGGAGGTCATTTGCAAGCTCGGCAGCGAGGTTTGTTTTGTCAGCCTCGGTGGATTTTTGATCGAGACGAGAGTAAACCGTTGTGTTGTCAGCATATATGCCCACTTGGCATCTTATTACATCAAGAAGATCGTTAATATAGATAAGGAAAAGCGTGGGACCTAGAATGGAGCCTTGAGGGACATCCGCATTCATGTGATAGTATTGGGTGTCTTGTCCGTTTAATACTACAGTTTGAAAGGAAGGACTGGATTAGGTCAAACAATTGTCCAATTATACCATAGCCCTGCAGCTTGCATAGAAGGCCAGCATGACAGACTGTCAAACGCTTTGAAGATGTCAAGAGCAACAGTTCGGATTTCGCCGTTTTTGTCGAGGGCCTGGTGTATATACTCAGTGATGAACGTGAGCATATCAACAGTAGACCTGGTGAAGCGGAAGCCGTACTGTTTGTCAGAGAAGAGTCTATGGGCTGTGAGGGTATTCCGTCGCCACCGCTCGGGGTCAAGCTTGGGGGTCAAGCTTAGAAATTATTTTGGAGACCACTGAGGGAGTAATTCGTATGTCAGTCAGTTGGGCCTGGGTTCGGAGAGGGAAGTCTGCCTCGTTTAGCTTTTTTAGCGGAAATATGGATGTTCAAGTTTAATGTTGTTGTAGAGAGACCTCGAGTAGAGGAGACAAACGGTCATTAGCTGCGACATGCACTGGCAGGGAACTGGCGCGGGCTGCAGCAAAGTGTGGCTTCGAGGTTGCCCACCGAAAACGATTTCAGGGACACCTATCCATGCGCGATATGGCACTGCAAAAACCCCGATATTATGCAACTGTTGATCAGAGCGGCTGCGCTTGACGCTACGCAAGAGGTAGGGCTCTTAACTACCAGTCGAAAGCAGCAACCAGAAAAATGCCAACCCGGTACCCTCACAATAAAGAGACGTTGCCACCGACCACGCACAACGCAGTAAAATCGCAGAAGCACCATTCCCCGAGAAGAAAAAGAGAGCTGGATACCACTTCCTGAATAGGGAACAAGGTATAAGCTTCTACGCCTGTTCACTGAAAGTGGGTGGAATGTGAACCGAGCGATAGAAGAGTCTATCTACTTCAATTTAAAAAAAAGTAAAACTTTGTTAAAGTCCAAACTAGCTGCAACCAAAATTTCTGATAAGTCTTTGTAAATAGCAGAATGTTCAATTGAGAAAAAAAAGAAAAAAAAAACAAACAAACAAAAAAAAGAAAAAAAAAAGAAAAAAAAAGATAAGAAACGAAAACAAAAAACAAAAAAATAGCCATAGAGAAATACAACAAATGACTTACATTGAAGAAATTCAACTCCGAATAAAATCTACCCACTGGACATGGGAAAAAGTGACGAATTTTTTAGGGGTAGGGAGGAGTAGTAAAATAATATTCAATACACAGTCCACAATTGGAACGGCTAGTTAGATAAAAGTGCTTTGCGAATAGACAATTTTAACTTTTTAGCAGATGCCAATAATAATCGGACAGGACTGGTGAATCAGATATCTTCATCATTACCCTAACTAAAAGGGGTGACCAACTACAAGAAGGGTTTTCAACCGGGTGATAAAGGAAAAAAAAATAATGGAATTAAATTTATGAGAAAAATTTCCAGCAACCACCGCTATATTGATACTACATAGCAGTCTGTAGCAGTGACTTACCACGGCAACCCAAAAGAGCCAGAGTCGCGTGTAAGTTTTTGCAAAGTGTGACGGCGAATCGACGAGCTTCGAACGGATGGTGAGTAGGTAGCAGTTTGTGCTCAAAGAAGAGTTGGTGTCGCTAGTAGTCATTTTCGTTGACTGGTTTTGGGCGCTCATTCGTTGAGTGGTAGCCAGGTTGAGTGTATAAAACATAGTATGCTCATTTAAGGTGGAGTCGAGTTTTTTTCGTGTCGGTGAGCAGCGTACCGGAGATCAAGACGAGAAGTGAGAATTTGGTTTGCCTTGTGAACCTTTTTGGATTTGAAATACTTTCTTTTCCTGTGTGCGCTTTCAACTAATATATATATATATATATATATATATATATATATATATATATATATATATGCGACAGAGTCAAGCTCACTTTTTGCTTCTAAGGAAACTTTCATGATTTTGATATTTTTCAATTTTTATCATTTCACCACCAAGCAAGGCGAAAATAACATTAGTACGCAAAGGATTACAGGGTGTGAAAGTGAAAGAAAAGAAAACAACAACCGTGTATAGGAAGGATTGAGGAAAGGACAAATAATGAACGGGATTTAAGAAGATAGAAGATGGCGACTGACATTGCATTTACATTTTTGAAGATTGGAGTTATCAGTGAAGCAAGTAAATGGAATGGAATTCCACGGATGGGAAGTGCGAGAAAAAAACATTCTGAGTAGAAGTAGAGGTTGCTTATCTAATCAGACAGTCATGTAACTGCCATACATGATACACGTTTGGGCGATTATGTCTCTTTTGATCCATAACTGATTAGGCAGAAGATTTTTCCGCAGGAGGTTGTCATTTTTTTTTCTGCAGTAGGCTGGTTGCCAACCGTCTATAGAATCCAATATGTTCTACTATTTAGCCCATAGATGGAGGGGGAATAGATGGATACATGCATTTCTCAAGTGTATTTGAGCGCAAGTAAATGCAACGAATTCAGCTGGAATTCGAAGCACGTTTAATTTCGTACATTCGGGGCACCAGGAAAAAATCTCTTCAGAGCAGAAAATGTTTATAGAAAAGACAGGGAAATCACGTCACGTCGGCAAGGAAGTGACTGAATTCGAGATGCCAAGTGAGTATCGATTATATTACAGATCCTTCTTTGGATTTTGTCACGAATCTTTAGATGAATAACAGGATACTTAGTTTTTAGAAGGTATCTTTTGCTATTCCAGTGGGCGTGCGAAGTTTGGTGTCTCATGCTTAATCCGCTGGTGAAACACATTTTTCACATCTTTAAACCTCAACGATTTCGAACTCTCCATTTCGTAGTTTTCCCCATTTGCTGACAACCGCATATTCTGTTTCTTTCTTTTCACTTAGTTTTACTACTTTGTCTTGGAGGTACTACAGTTTTTCCTCTGTTCTGCCCTCATCAGAATGTCTCTTACATTTTTCAGATTGATCAAGGTGAAAATAAATCTTTAAAGTATTTACTGTCTACATATGATAGTCTTGCTGTAAAAGTTGAATAAATCCATTGAGAAGACATGCATACGCCACGACTATAGCACCGAGACAAAACGAATAAAAAATAACTATTGTATAAGTGTTGCAGATAAAACTATATTCATGTCAATTATTTCATTTTATCTTCACTGGATTCCGTACAACAGTTTCTTCCAGAGTAAACTAAACCTAGTAAATTATATATATACGAGTGCTTCCGTGCCGTCAAAAATGACGGTAAAGTATTTATATCGATATACTATTTAAATTGACAGCAACATCCATACTGATGTATCTACTAGTGAGTATTAAGACATAAAAAAAAAAATAATCCACCCCTACTCCCGATCCTGACAGGAGGGGTATATATATATATATATATATATATATATATATGAAATAATTTATATATCCGCAGACAGATCTGTTTCACTGTATCACAGCTCATCAGTACGGTTAGACTCCGATTGCTTTTTAACCCAGAGTGCTCTAATTCATTTTACTGAATGAGCGATGCGTACATGCCAGAGTAGCTACTGTTTTTCAAAGTCTACCATTCTTCCAGAGTGCTCAATCAGGATGTGAGAGCGTATATATATATATATATATATATATATATATATATATATACACACACACATATATATATATATATATATATATATATATATATATATAGGGTGTCCATAAAGTTCGTGTGCATTTCAAAAAATTACAAATACAAATCTCTGAAGAAGCTTGTTGAAGTGAAGCATGTTAGATTAAAGACGCTTTTTTCCTACTTGTTCTTTACCTATTCTATTCATCTTGTTTGAGTCCGATCACTATATATATATATATATATATATATATATACTGATCGGAAGCCTTAGTAATGGGTATCCGGAAGCCCTTATTAATAAGAAGACTAGAGAATTTCATTCTCCTAAAGTCCTGAAACCTTCTAAGTGTCCGGTTTATTTGAAGGTTCCTTGAATTGGAGATAAGGCCGGAAGCTTAAAGCAGGTTAGCAAGCCGGTTTCTTGTTGTTTTCCGTCTGTTGCTCTGCGTTGTATTTTTCGGAATATGTCTGCGTTTCCGTCTTTTCGTAAGGATGATTTGCCCTACATCAAATTGAATAATTTAGTATATGAATTTAATTGCCAGTACGCTGCTGATTATGTGGGGTGTACAACCTCACATTTGGAAACAAGAATTAATCAACATGTACCTTCTAAAATACTATTTGGCAAAATAGATAACATATGTTATCTTCCCTCTGCCAATATGGAATCAGCTATTGCTCAACACCTAGTAGAGAATATAGCCTGTGCCAAATCGTATAGGAAAGAGTGGTTCAAAATTTTACATGTAGCTGGTTCTGATAATCATTTAAAGATTTTGGAATCAGTCTGCATATTTTTTCGAAAGCCTTCTCTTTGCCGGCAGAAGGATTTTCTTAAGTCTCTTTATTTGTTGGGAATATTTTATTTTAACTCTCCCTCGATAATTATTTACACGCGATTTCACCGTCCCTCATTATAAATATATATATATATATATATGTATATTTATTTTATCGTCCACGCCTTTTTTGCATTTTCGTTGATTTTCTTTCGTTTGATTTATAATTCCAACGATTTTCTCCTGATGAGATGTTGGACGAAAGGGCAGTTGAGACTGTTAATAAATTCCTTGTTTTTAAAGTATATATATATATATATATATATATATATATATATATATAAAGTGCGTGTGTCTGTGTTTGTGAATGCGTGTGTTGAACCCCGTTAAAATTGTAGAAAAAAATTCAATAGATTTAAGTAGTGTCACTAAAATTTCTCTTATGTGCAAAAAAAAGGATCACACGAACTTCAAAATCAAATTCTCACATTAGCATTTATTAACCAGCCAGCGATGTTGCCTCAAAACGTTATTCAAGCTTTTAAAAAAGCAGACAAATTTTCTTGTAGTTCGTTAAAGAATTTGTAAACTAACAGGTACACCTTTTCCCTCTCAAATTAATTTTTCGACCACTCAAATTAATCTTCCAACCAAACAAATTAATAATAAAAAAAATACGTTCATTCTAAGTTTATTGTAAAAACAATAAAAAATTTACACATCATGGGATAGTTACACACCAACTGAAAGATCCTCACCTGCGAAGCACCCCTGGTAGTACCGCAGTACTGTGCTCCACCTTTGACACCCCTTACGTGGTTGCAGCACCATCTGTTCGAATGTTGACGCGTAGTGCCTTTTTTACATGTTCCTTCACGGATGACCACAATACCTCAATAGGGTTGAGCACGCAACTATAGGGGGAAAAGCGAAGACATCGACTCCTTCAAGATCAGCAGCACCCCCAAATGTACTATGATTATAATTATAATAATATAATACGTTGTTGATATTATGTATTATAAATCCAAAATTAACAAAATTATAAACAAATAAAGTTAATTTAATCATACGACTGGGTAGAAAATTAATTTGACTGGTCGGAAACTTAATTTGACTGGGTAGAAGATTAATTGGAGTGATCGGAAGATTAATTTGAATGGGCTAGAGATTAATTTGAGTGGGCGAAAGATTAATTTGACATTGAAAATGTGTAACAATGTGTTCCCTCTTAAAAATCGATATTAAAAAATGAAAAATATATTTATTAACCAATCAAATTTCTGAGTTTAATAAATATGACGTTTAACTTCCTGTAATCTGTTTTTCTTATAAATAGCGTAACGTAAATTGATATTCTTTATGCTTTAAATCGACCGGGGGCTTGTAAACAATACTGAATTCTCAAATTTTCGCATATTCACAATAACTAATTGAGTACTAAGTTCTTATTTTGAAAATTAATTCTCGCTTTTAAAGTGTTTTCATGAATCAGTTTGCACAGTTTAAATTACAGCGAGACATAAACAAAGTGTAATTTTTGTAGAAGGAATACAGTTATTTATCGTCTGACTACTGGAATTACATCATACGCAAACATAATAAAACGTAAATTGCATTAAGAATTCGTATATACTTTTCATCCTATACTAACGCAATTTATTTCTTTTGTGTTTTAAAAAGAAGAAAAAATTTTTTTTCGTATGAAAAACTTTATAACTTGTCTCTTTCAACTCAAAAGGAAACATTATTTTTATACTCATGATAAAAGTGTGTGTTTGAAGATTATTTTCTTCGATTTTCACAGTTTTTCCTCTCTCTCTCTCCACACACACACACACACACACACACACACAACCATATATATATATATATATATATATATATATATATATATATATATATATATATTACTTTTTACTTGGACAGCAACCTTTTTTTCAATCATCCTTTGTTGAATACTGACAACAAGGACGATTTTATTAAATTTTTATTCATTCTTTCCAGCATTCTCATATTTTCCTGCTTTCAGGAAATAAGTAATAAAATGTTTTCATAATTATCATCCCAAGCGCTTTCGGTCACTTCTCCAGCCATTTCCATATATATATAAAAGTTTTAAAAAGAAAATTTCAACACCGCATAGAGAGATGTTTTCAATATTGTGTTTTATATAGAATTATTGTGCTTTCGATAAGAATTTTCCTTATGGACTATTTTTATTTTCCATAACTCATACCAAACGGAAAAATGTTAGAATACTGGAAAAAGTTAAAAAATTAAATCTTCTTTGTCAGCCGTATTTAAAGTAATATATATATATATATATATATATATATATATATATATATATATATATATATATATAATGATATGATTAGTACCCGAGGATTCCTGAAATGCATGAAACTCAGAGTCGTGCCTAAAACGTCGGATAATATGTATATTTCTCAATATATGTGTATATATAGAGAGAGAGCGAGAGAGAAAGAAGGAGGGAATATATTTTTGATGTAGAACTCAACATTGTATTGTATATATGAGTTTCACGCTTTATATGACCATCGGTCATACAATCTAAAATATTTCCTGACTTTAAATAACCTTTAAGGTGTTGATAAGCCGCTGATAAGCCATAGAAAATGAATCAATGAATTATATGACATGCAGGGTGAGATAAAAGTTGTGCAGCATTGAGATAATTTATTAAAAGTATAACTACGCATGAAAATTTTGTTCACTAGTTACACCTTTGTGCAAATTAATCGAAACTACTGATTTGTTTTCCTTTCTTTCACCATACAGTCAGTTTAAAACCTACTGGAATGACAGGGTGTAATCGGTTTCTTTTTTTTCTCCTCAGATTAGGTCATTTGCAGTGGTGTACAGTAATATGAATCTTTTTCGGGGTGTATGATGAAATTTGTTTGGCCTTGAAAAATATTAAGTAATTCGTAATTTTTATCTTACCAAGACACTATTATCTCGGCTGTCGATTAGTTGTCTTACAGCCATTGTCTGGGATGAACATTATTTCAAGGAAGCGTACGAAAATTGTAACGCTGCACAAATACACTGGCAAACCTTACAGAGCGATCGCGGATATTCAACTGTCAGTCGTGTCATTAAAGATAAGAAACAAACTGTATTCTTCAGTCCAAAATGTAAAAAAAAATGCAATCGGCAACGAAAAACAACTCCAAGAGACGACGTATACGTGATCGAGGAAAGTGTGAAAAATTATAGAAAGACATTATTGGTAAATAATTTGCACGTGGGTGTATGCCACTCGTATCCGAGAATGCCTGTCGACAAGAGCGGCTAGCTAGTCCCTTGTTCAACAGCCACAGCGCTCACCTGTGGTTGATGCTGCAACTATGCTGAGCGGGCCTTAGTTACATTTTCTGGTAGAGAGCGGGTTATCTGGTGTGAACAACATTCTGGACAAGGCCAGAACGTTCAAACCCTCGACTTCGAGCTAACACAACCATCTACCCAATTTCACTCACAAACCGTGGTATGGCTTTCAGGCATTTTCCAAAGATGCTGCACGCTGGAATTGCCTCCTCCAAACCGATAACATCAAAAAGTCACTTTCTTGACAAATCGACCATGGTGAGATTCGAACTCGGGTTTCATGGTCAGAAATCACTCGACCACGCAATCATATACACAATTGTTAAATCTGCTGTTCAAAATGCCTTGTTTCTTTTTCAAAACACATTTCAATTATGTACTTGATTGATTCATTAACACGTTGGGGGGTTTCCTATGCCATTTTACTGCCTTCATATTTAATTCTTTCTTCAAGTTCATCAATATTTCTTGGGCGCGTCTGATAAAAACTGATTACAAATGACACCCACACTAAGGGTGTGAAGACTAGTGAACTCGGTTGCCACTTCAGTCATTTTATTTCGTCAATTTTTTTAAAATAAAAAATACCAAAACAAAGTAAACATTTAAAACATGATTACTTAATTAACGTACGTGACTTTTGACCCACCCTGTATTGTATCTTTTATATTTTTTAAGGAAATGCAAATGTACTATTTTCCCTAAACGAAAACCCAAAAGGCGTATACTTTCTATTTACAAAACTTTCTAAATATAGTCATTAATCGAATGCAAGAAAACTAAAGTGTTAAAAAGTTAAAATAAACAAAATAAACTCCTCAGCAGATCTATTCAACCGATACAGCGAGAAATTTCCGAGAGCTCTAGAAGTCCTGCCAGGATTCGTCATTGGCGGTCAGAATCTGAACAATATAAGATATGCCGATGATACAGTGCTGATAGCAGGCATGGTAAGGAAACTACAAGACCTCCTACAGAAGGTATCTAAAGAAAGCGGAAAAAGGACTCCGTATAAGCAACAAGAAAGCTGAATGCAGGGTCATCAGTAAAAAAAAAGGAGCCCAAAATGCCAACTACAGGCTGTGAATACTAAAATCAAGCAGGTATATAAATTTAAATACCCGGGAAGTGTTCTAACAGGAGACGGAAAGTGCGACACTGAGATCCAAAGGCGTATTGGCAGGTTGCATTCCAAAAGGTGTGTAGGGTATTGAGAGACCGAAAAATTTAGCTGGAAGTAAAGAAGAGAGTACTAGACTGTTATACGATGTCTGTCCTTCAACATGGCAGCAAATTCTGGATGATCTCATCAAACATGAAGGAAAGACATGAAGTAACCGAAATGTGGTTCTACAGAAGGATGCTGATGATAACATAAGCCGAACATGTGATAAAAACGAGGTTTTGGAGAGCATGGTAACGAAAAGGAAACTGATATTTAACATGAGGAAGAAACGGCTGAAGTTTCCGCAACGTGTAAGGAGAAAGGGGGGCTTGGAAAATTTGATACTCGCAAGACAGGTAGCGGGAAAGAGAGACAGGGGAAGCAAAGCGAAACATATTTGATGGGTTTAAGAAAATGGATGTCAGAGCAGGGTTTGGGAGTGGTAACAAGGTGAAGTGTTAAGAGCTACAAGGGAGAGGAAGACGTGGAAGACCATAGCCTCCTGCATCCTGAAGGGACACGACACAAAGAAGAAGGAGAAGAAAAAGAGGAAGAAAAAGAAACAGCATAAGCTATCGTTTTTTTTTATTATGAAATTGAAAAAGCGATAAAATAACACATCACTCAATAAGTCCCGGGCGTGACATATAGATGGCGCCACTAATAAAAAAATGTATATGATTTTTATGAAGTATACACCTTCAAATGGCTACGTCACAAAATTTGGGCTCAATAATCTGTTATGCTATTTAACCCATAGCTGGAGGGAGATAACATAGTTTTATAACTTCCCAAGGCTTTTTGTGCTTAAGTAAATGCAACGAATTCGAACTGATTTCTCATTTCGATCCGATATCCACAATATACAATTTCCCAATAGACAACTAAAAAATGATTGGATAACGTCTCTTTGTTATGATTTGGAACGAAAAGCTTCAGACTGTCTTCGCCCCGCTAAGTTTAATTCGGTTTGAATATCTAATTGAACGGAATAAATAACAATTTTACGATTCTTACTGTCGAGTGGAATTAAGATGTATGAATAAGCGAAGTGAGGAGTTAATCTCATTTTTATTCTTCACATGCATTTGAATCGAAACTTAGGAGGCGCGTGATACGCAAGAATGGTAAATAGCTGAAAGTTACAAATAATGGTAAAAATAATTTCAATGGAAATGGTAAAATTATCTCATTTGCTCAAAGAAATCTATGAATACAGAAGTAATAAAGAATTACTTCTCGTTTTCCGAAATAATAATGCTACTTGTGCAAAAAGCAATATCAACAAAAATGCAAATTTAGGATTGCCGATTTTGGTTTTCGGACTTTCGCACTTTACTTCTGTCTCGTAATCCGTTGAAACAACGGTTTCCGTACGATCACTGAAGTTAAACAATGTCGAACATGGTCAGTATCTAGATGGGTGACCACTTGGGAATATCAGGTTGTATATTTTTGTATGTTCAGTTGGTGTAGTGGGTAATGGCTCTGAATTGTTAATCTGTGTGCTCAGTTCAAATTTCGAGAATCACGATGTTGCTTAGACAAAACAAGAATGCAATTCTGTTTTTGCTTCCCCTCACTCTCCCTATATTTATATCGCTGGTAATCTGTTGAAATGAGTTTCTGTATAATCACCAAATTTAAGCAACGTCTAGCCTGATCAGTACCGATATGGGTGACCGTCTGGGAATACCGGTTACTTCAAGATTGTATGTTCGGTTGGTGTAATGGATAATGGCTCTAAATTATTAATTGGTGAGTCGTGTTCCAATTTCGGTTGGGTTTCTTATATTCACTTACACGCAAATACATTTGGGAAAAATATGAAGTCACTTTTTGTTGTCCTAACTATGCGTTAATTCCTAGAATTTGTATCAAGAAATAATTTTTTAAAAAGATTTTTAAAATAAAAAAATCCTGTCTTTAAGTAACCTGTAAACGGTTGATAATCCGTAAAAGAACTAATCACTCACTCACTCACCCACTCAATCAATCAATCAAACAATCAATCAATCAATCAATCAATCAATCTGAGCTTTTACACCACTTGTAACTATTTATATAATCTATTTAGGTTACTAGTTGTTTCCTTCTATCTCTCTTGCATTCTCTGTCTTGTGAGTATCAATTTTTACAAACCCTCTTTTCTCATGATGTATCCTGGAAATTTATATTATCCTTTTCTGATACTAAACAAAGATATGCTTTTCTTTGCTATTTTCCTTAGGATTAGTTTTCTACTTTTCAGTCGAATAGGCAGCGCCGCTTCCAATATATATTTTACACACAATTTTGTCGAAATTAAGCTTACTACAACACATTCTGATTATATTTGGTTAGCAGAGCTGGGACAGTAAGGTTACAAAGGTTTTCAAGATCCAAAAAAGTATAGGTTGTGGAGAGACATGGATCAACTACGTCCTGCTAGAAGAATTGCTTTTAAAGTGTATATTTGAGACCTCGGAAGATTAAGGACATATCACGTATAAGAACCATTTCTCATACAATCACCGAGGTTAAGCAACGTCCACCCTGGTAAGTAAGTAGACGGATAACTGCTTGGGAATACTAGTTGATGTACGAGTTTTGTAACGGCTTGGAATAAGATATTGGAGAGATATGGTCCGACAAAGGTCTGATTAGTTATAGTCTCTTGGGAAAACAGTGAATCCATTTTTCTCAATCCCAAGCTATGGATCCATTCCTAGGACTTGAATCAGTAAATCATTATTATTTAAAAAAAAAAGATTTATAATCTAAAAAAAAAATCTGGCTTTAAATAACTTGCAAAAGGTTTATAATCTGTAGCAAATCCAATCAATCAATTTAAATCAGTTTTTACCGGGACTTAAAATTTCATTACTAGTGTCGATAGAAAAAAATAAATTCTAATTAGGATGAAAATAGGGAATGCTAAGATTGTGCTGTGTCATTTTCTACTTGTATCCCGGGCTCGCAGACGTTATTCCTTTTTGATATATTCTGTCGTTCCCAACGATAATAAAATGGATGAAATATTCGCGGGTCGTTGATAAGGTTCTGTAATTTTTTAGCGGAATCCAATTATCTGCTTATTCGCGTCGTGTTTGCTTTTCGTTGGACAACTATGTCACGAGTAAACACAATTAGTTGTCCTTCCTGGATTGATCCTACTTTCAACAAGTTGTCCGCCTTCTGTCACTACTTCAATCATTGAACTAACGACTCAGACGCCATCTTTCCCGTTCTCTTTTTCTTACCTTGTCTTTTTATCCAATACAATATGACCAGTCGATGCGGGCCTTCACCAGGAAAAATGATTTACAGTCACTGGAAAGCGGCTGTTCTATAATTGAGCTGTATCCGGTTACTCAGCAAATCACGTATTATTATCTGACCGTAATCATATCCAGATCTGAAAACAGACAGCAGTTGACCAAAACCCCGTGTTGATAACAAATTATGACTTAATTTCCCGCCATCTGCTCGAGAATTTACATCTTTTCCTGAATTGAAATGTAAAAAAGAGAGACTTTTCTATGGAGTATTAACGAGAACGCATGTCTTTTAGAGTAGTGAGTACGATACTCACTGAGTGGTTACACATGAAACCTACCTGACCTAGCTAAGCATATGAATTAAATTATCTTATTATAATTCTGCTTGTTTTTTCATTAGTTGCTCATAAATAATGAAGTAATTCGTTTTTATCGCATGGGAAGCCGGAAAAGGCATATCAGAGACACTACTTGGTTTCAGTGGAAAAAGAAAAAATAAAATCTGAAAATACCTAAAAACACAGTGGACTATTCATGTAGGGATATTAGTATATGAATATTTTGGACTTCAAAAATACATAAACCTAATTTCTCAGTAACTGTATTATAGTTGTGTATTATTTTTATTATCTAGTACACTGTATTGTTGGTTCCCATACTGTATTCTTATCTATGCCTGACCGGCTTAAGAGATTTTTGTGACCTAGCATATGTACTGGTTCTTCAAGTTCTCAGTGATGTTCTCTGTCTATTACTGAAACCTTATTTTACAGAAGGCGGTGATCTCCTTTTTACCTTCATAAACGTATATCAGCTGAAGATAACAAGAGCTTACTACGGCCGAAACGTCGTGAATATGCCAATAAGAATAAGGTCAATCGTCCGAACAAATAGTGTAATATGATATTCATAAGCAGTTTATTGGTTATCATGGCCATTCAATTTCTGTATGTACTGTGTCATTAATGCTCTAAAAACAACATTATTTTAAAAAGCTTGCATTTCTCACAAACTCTGTCTATAATTACAACTAACACAGATCTTCATTGTTGATAAAGAGGAACGCGGAGACATGTTCGATAAAATGCTGATTATTGTGTTCACATGCCCATCACAATATAAATAGAAGTTGATCCAGTTGGAGGTTAAACTTGGGAAAATATTCAATGAGTACCAATCGCAACCAACAGTTGGTTGCGATTGGTACTCATTGAATATTTTCCCAAGTTCAAGAGTCTTTCCATCAGGAAGTACCACTCTCTCTTTCTCTCAACTTGGGTCTGTTGGCCGGTGCTTGAGGCTTCCCCAAAAGAGGAAGTGACGATGCAGTTTGGGAATTTAGGCGCGACGTGGCCAATAAACCGACTATAAAAACTCGACATCCGGTTGCAATCACTAATTTTGTCCTTGAACAGCAAACTAATAAAGAAATGATAGTGAATACTTCTAACTAAATAGAGTTTACGACACTGAAGCTACTTTATGGTACTATGAATTTTGTCGACTGCATTCTTGACCTACGTGAATAATCGCAATTGTATATATCAGCACCTATTTTCTCAAAATGTTCACCCTTAACGAGCAAGTAAAAATTCCACACAGGTGTACGACCATTGTTGTCTACATTGAAAAGAAATGTATTGCTGTCAACGCATAGTGCAAAACAAGAAGTTTTATCAGCACACAAAAAGTAAACAAGTTTAATTTCTGAATGAGCATAGTCTTGATATATCATGATTCAGCTGCATCTAAATAGTTTAAAAATAGTTTAAAAAGCAAGCAACACACTCAAACACGTGTCACAAATTTGAAATAATCCACAACAAAGAAAAAGGCAAGAAATGTTTTCAAATAAAAAATGGGGAATATTTTAATTTTTGTGTTTTTTAACTAAATTTTTCTCAGCGTCTATATGTTAAATTTTATTGCTTGTAGTTGTTTGTTAAGATTATAAGAAATGTGATTCCTCGCTTTTATGTGTGAAAAAGAGAGAAATAGGAGAAAGTGAGGTGGAAAGTGTAAGTATTACGTAAATTGGTGGGGAAGAGCATAAATGTCATGTCGCTTGGCGTATCTTGGTGAGGAAGAGTGTTGAATGTCACGTATTTTGGTAATGAAGAGTGTAAGTGTCGTGTAGCTTGGTGAGAAAGAGTGTAAGTATGACGTAGCTTGATGAGAAAGAAGGATAAATGAATAAGGGGAACTATATAAGCTGATTTCGTTAGCTGATGTCGCATGTATCCATCTCTATCGGCTTACTGGTTTTGTTATTTACTTCCAAAGAATTAATTTATTTAACGGTAGGATGCGCGGATTCTTCAACTACGAAACCCTTCTTTTTGTCATTTCATGATTGCCTTCATGTTTATTTCCGCCTTCTCTCCACAGATGCATGGATACGTATTCTCAAGCTCATATACATGTATCTATTTCAACTTATTCAATTCTATTCCTATCTATCTATCTATCTATCTATCTATCTATCTATCTATCTATCTATCACCAATTTATGTATTCTTTCTTTGTCAAAAAGTTATTTCTTCGGGTTTTTCTTTCTTACTTTCTTTCTTTCTTTCTTGTTGCTTTCGTTTCTTTCTTAATTTCTTTCTCAAACATTGTTTGCGTTTCTTTTCATATCTTTCATAATCAGTTTATTTGAATCACATTATATCTTTCTTTCTATCTTTTGTTGTTTTCTTTTTGTTGCTTTATTATTTTATTTGTTCGCTTCTTTCTTTCTTTCTTTCTTTCTTTCCCAATTAGTGTATCTACTTTAATCACGTTATTCTTTCTTTCATCTCTTCTTTATCTATCTATCTATCTATCTATCTATCTATCTATCTATCTATCTATCTATCTATCTATCTGTTATATATGTCATAACTACAAGATTAGACTGTCGTAAATTAGTACTGATGTGCATGTATTTCTGAATCCGATTTTGAACGTAACTGACATTGATAATGTTGGTAGAAAGCTAGTCATTCAGTTTAAAAGCAAGTGCTTAGCAATAGCAAATTCATTTATAGTTTTATCATATATATATATATATATATATATATATATATATATATATATATACGCACTCACACCCCGATTTATCACTATAGAGGAATGGTATACTTTATAAAAACAGTAGCTACTCACGCATCTACGCATCGTTCATTCAGTAATGAATTTGAATACTCTCGGCTACTAGCATGTGTTTACACTGTATATAACACGCTAAAGTCCGCCTTCCTTTACCAAGCGCCCATAGCTCAGAGGTAGAATCACCGACTGATGTCAATTCGGTCGGATTTCAATCTTGGCTAGAAGCAATCGGATGTCTATCGTACTGATGAGCTGTGATACAGCAAAACAAATCTGTCCGCGGATGACTATATGTATATATGTATGTATAGGGATGTCAAGTCCGTGAATGGAGAGGACTATCTAAAAATAAAATCTACTTAATAAAATAAAAACAGTCATCATTTGGTGTTGAATACGACGTAGGCACTGCTTATATTTACATACGCTGATATTACCCTATCAATATAGTATCACTTAAAACTATATTCTATCTATCTATCTATTGATCGATCAATCGATCTATCTAAAATCATATAAAATAGTGTAATGATTTACGAGTTACCGCGCATTCACCCGCTGGTGATTCTGCTCGTAAAAGACAGGATATTTTGAATATCCTGACACTTAAAAAAATTAACCTCTCCTTATTTTTGTTTATAGCCCTGTATTAATTTTTTAAATTAAGATCTCTCAAAAATCTACTTCAGGCTATTCGAATGAGAACGTAAATTATGGAAGCTGCTAAATGACATAATTTATTATCTAATAAACGAAAGAGAATAAATGATTTTGCTGAATTTCTGTTATAATGCAATTATTATTTATATTATTTTAGTTTGAGAAATTTGTTCGCTTATGTGTAATACATTGGGAAAGTTATTGATTCATCTCTTCTCTCCACAGCTATGGGTTGAATAGCAGAACGGTTGGCAACCAGTCTACCGCAGAAATCAATGGCAACCAACTGCGGGAAAATCTTCTGACTAATCAATCATGGATTGAAAGAGACATGATCATCCAAGCGTGTATCACGTATGGCACTTAACTGACTGATTAAACATTTAAATAATAGAGGGATTTGAATTTAGCCGTTTTTTTTTATTTAAAAAAATGTATAATTACGTATGTTGGCTTGGGAAAGTAGAGTTTTTTTGTAAGAAAGAAGATATTTGAAATGCAGATTTATATTTTAGTAAAATTCAATAGCGAAGCATTCAAGAATTTTTCGTTGAAACAAGTAACTTTCTCTTTTAATAAATTCCACTCATATTCCAATATACTATAAATACCGGTGAACATTTGACGATTCTCCTATTTCAATATTCTGAGGAATCTTAAATCTTAAGTTAATGAATGAATAAATTCATGGCGAGTTCTACAACAATAAAATATCTGTAGAAATTCCTCTGTTGCAACGTTAAATATATATGAAAGATGATCGTTTTTTAAAGAGTAAGCGTGTACAAAATGAAAAGATTTAAAATTGACAAATTTCGGATTTCATAGAAAAAGACAATAAACACTTGCAACTTCATTTCTTTCTTTCTTTCAATGAACCAATGTAGAGGAATAATAATAATAACAACAACAACAACAACAACAACAATAATAATAATAATATTATATATATATATATATATATATATATATATATATTATAACCATTCTTTCATTAATATTCGTGGTATCCGTCCCAAATTTTGCAGCGTAGAATCTTTTCACTTGGAACTGTCGCCCGACATATTAGCCCTTTGTGAAACCAACTTGAATTCTTCCATTACAATCAATAAATTCTTGGTTCGAAGATACCTTCCTCTTTCCCGAAAAGATTACAGCGCTCACATGCATTGCTTTGGTGTTTACATCTGAGATAATCTTCTGATGGCCAGATAATTGTCTCTCGAGGCCGCCAACTACGCCTTCGCGTTCTTCTGTCTTCCTTTATAAACTTTGTTCGCTATCTCTTTTTTCTTTATCGCCCCTCTCTTTTGACAGGGCAGCAGTATATTAGGCACAATAGCTGAGAGTACAAGAGCACTTGAACGTGGTGTAAATGGTTAGCAAGCTTATCTCTCTAGTTCAGTTATGACTGAATACTGAGGTCGATCCTCACTAGGTGCTTCATACTTTCGGTCATATGCGACATCTAAGTTAAGCATCCTCATTATCCTCATTTCTTGCCCAAAATGCGGACTTCCCTATAAGTTTTCATAGAAAAACCGAGCAGCAGGCTTTCTTAGCTCCTCACCGCGCTCTTGCCAAACCTTGCTATACTGCCTTCTTGATAGCACTGACCACTCTAGCTATTGATACTTCGTTCCAATCATCTATTAAACATGAATCTTCTACCCATAAGAGTTTTTTCCCGTTAATATATATATATATATATATATATATATATATATATATATGACAAAGCCGTAAAAACGGACACAATAATTAAAAAAATTATCTAATTAATATAAATTATTAAATAAATAAAAATAGAAAGCTCAATGGATATTAACCAGAGCAATATGTAATATAGAGAAGAAAACTCGACACATTATTAAGCGGTTCTAAATCCAGAATTTATTTCAGCAGTTGTAAAAATTAGAGACTACTTTAGTAAACACCAAAAATCAAATGTCACATTTAACTCAGAATATTAAAAAAAAAAAAAAAATTGGCACGAAGATGAAATAAGGCTACGTGATGTAACCTTTGTTTTTTTTCCGAAATAAATTCCGAATTTATAACCGCTTTATTATGTGCTAAGTTTTCCTCTCTCTCTCTCTCTCTCTCTCTCTATATATATATATATATATATATATATATATATATATATAAGTATATTGTACTGTATTTTTAGCCTTCTAATGATTACATATTCGAAAGAACTGTATTAATGTAAATTGATTAATAAATAAATAAATAAATAAATAAATGAATAATTTACCACTTACGTCTTAACAGAAAAGGCCGACCGTATGTGGAAAATTATTGAATTCGTTCACTTCGTTTAACGGAAATAGCTGAAAATGATGCAATCGTCAAAGGCTCTCGGTTTGTGATTTTCATTTACACTGGATAGCTTTCTGTTAGACTAAGCTAATCCTAGTAAATGTCTGCGTTTAGTTGCTTTTGCCTTTAAAAGATTCGACATTGCATTGTTGTTTAATTTAAAATCTTTTTATTTTTTTAAATAAAAATGCTTGTTTTTTTATTGGTTTTTAATGTTTTGCTCTTTTATTTTTTTGCAAATATTTTGTTCGATGAAGCAAAATGTAAAAGAAAAAAATTACAAAGTTCCGTGATTTCTGATTTTTTTTCAGCCGAGCAATTCCTGGTGTCCTTGCATAAAAAAACGCTTCCTTGCATATTTGTACGCGTGAGCAGAGAATGTAAAATAAAATACTTATCCGCTTATGTCTCGGAATAATATATTGGCATTAAAACTTTGAGCACGTGACGTCGGTAGATTAGAGAGAAAGACTGAAAAAAAGGAAAGAAGGAGAGAGAGAGAGTGAGAGAGGGAGAGAGGTTGGAAGAGTGAGAGCAAGATAGAGATTGTGGACGAGAGAAAAAGAGCGGGAGTAGAAGAGAGAAAGTAGACGAGAGAAAAAAGCAGGAGTAAAAGAGAGAGTGTGTTAAAGAGAAGGAGCGAGTGAAAGAGAGAGTGTCAGATAAGGAAAGAAAGAGAGAATGGAAGAGAGAGAGAGAGAGAGAGAAAATAGAAGGGAGCGGAAGCGAGAGAGAAAATAACTAGAATAGAAAACAGAGTGAGATTTGAAAGAGAGAAACAATGCTAAAGAAGTAGTAGGTATTATTTCGCTTAATAAAAGGTTTGATAATTTCTAAGTTGCATAGAAAACTTCACGATGCTCTTTTCTGAAAATTGAAATTAAATACATAGTTGAAGTCTGTTTTTTTTGCTGGAAACTAGAACACTTACCAGATATGTTATTTTAGGCATGTCTGATGAGAACAAACACGACCTTATGTATCAATATCCAAGGATTCAACCGAAGAGTAATGGTTAACCAGCTAGTCTCCGAGTCAAGAGAGTTGTTATAAATCCAGAATTTATTTCAGCAGTAGTAAAAATTAGAGACTGTTTTATTAAACATCAAAAATCAAATGTCACATTTAACTCAGAATATTAAAACAACAAAAAAAAATGGCACAGAGATGAAATATGGCTAGGTGATGTAACCTTTGATTTTTTTCGAAGTTTTTATGGGCAGTGGGAACTACATGGAAACTGCTTCTGGCAATCAAACAGGTACTACTTACATTTTCAGAGTACAGATTGAGGAAAGATGATTCGTAAAATTTAGCACTCAGAAGGCATACTGAATAAGGGAATAATATTAACCTACTTACCGAAGCTTAGTACATGGATAACAGAATAAGGAACGCAAAGTCAAAGGAAGGTGGTAAAGAGTTATGAGTGCAAGAAAATATAGACGCGTAGAGCTTTACTCGCCCAGGTTCTTAAAGTATAATGCACACCGTTTAAATGAGGCTATTACTGAACTCGTCCACCACTATTATAGCCTTCTGTCAGATTAAGTATAGTAAATACTTTGGACGGCTTATCGCAGGAACCACTTCCGTATCCCTTCAGGACGCAGTAGCTTATGGTCACAACACGTTGGAACACCGGTTCCTGTGCTATCACCGAAGTTAAGTAATGTCGAGCCCTGTCAGTACATAGATGGATTACAGCCTGAAAATACCAGGTGTTCTAAGTTTAGATGTGCGAATGGTGTAATGGATAACGGATCGGAACAGGAATTCGGAGAACAGATTTCAAATTCCAATCGGATTCGTTATATACACCTACATGCAAACACCCTTAGGAATAGTATGGCTCCGTATTCTCCTGATCTGGCCCCATTGATTATCATCTTTTCTCCAATATAAAAAAACACATAGCTGGGAAGCAGTATTGTATTGATAATGACATCATATCTGCTGTAGATGGCTTCTGTGATCTACAGAGTGAATGCTTCTTCATCAGTGGGATCCAAGCACTGCAACACCGATGGTCACATTCCATGGAAGTATCTTGGTTAGTCTGAACTCGTATACTGAAAACACACACACACACACACACACACACACACACACACACACACACACACACACACACACACACATAAACGTATTTATAAATGGAACTTTGCGTGTGTGTGTCTGTGTGTGTCCGTTAACTATAGACTCCGAAACCACTGAACCGATTTTCTTGAAGATTTACACAGTTGTACTATAAGCGTCTGCTCTTAGTTAGGTTTTGTGTCGAGATACCCACGATAAATATCGAAAGTCGATAATCGAAAAAATCGGGTTATAGAAGGAGTGGTCCGATTTTAATCAAATTTGATACACTCATAGACAAAGACATAAGAAACGATATTCAGAAGTTGCAAGGTTGCAGTTCTTACAATATTGCAGAAAATCGATAATATATATATATATATAAAAGGCAAGATCTTTGTGTGTTAGTCTGTTTATCTGCCTGTATGTCTGTATTTTTTTCGGCCCTTTTATTTTAGTCTTTGCTTAGGGTTGTCTCTAAGTAGGTATAATTGTAGTTTTTAGTCTCAGCCATGATACTATTTACTCAGAGGACTTATTTAGCCTTCAAAATTTAGTTTACGACGAAAAAAGACTTATTTGATATCGATACCAGGAAATCAAAATTTCACTTACATACATTCATTTTTCTTTCAGTCTGTGGTTTCGCTTTAACTGGAAACAACTATTGCTTTTTAGTCTTTCGTGCCAACGTCCAAAGAGTCTGAGATCCAGGACCATGGATTAGTCTTAAAGCTTTCATTACACCCGAGCAACGCCGGGCTATACTGCTAGTATAAACTAAAAGAAAGAGAAGCTGTATGAAATTAATTGAATATATAGCACTCAAAAATATTTGAAAATATTTGAAAAATACGTTCAAACCCATATTAAAAATATTTGAAATATTTGAAAAAATACACTCAAACCAATATCAAAATATATATATCTAAACACATATTTAAAAAAATATCCGAATGTGCATCAAAATGAATCCAAAATTATTAAAAGTAAACATCACTTAATCTGTAAAAGCCTAAAGGACGAATGGCATCATTTGAAAATCCTTTTTTTACGTTATCATCGATTTTCGGAGTCATCCGCAGCCAGTACTGTTTTGCAGCTCATCAGTACGGTTAGAGTGATTGCTTCTAGCCAGGATTGAAACCCGACAGAATTGAAATCAATCGGCGATTCTACCGCTGAGTTATGAGTTCTCGGTAGAAGAAGGAGTACTTTTAGCTTCTTATATACAATGTAAACACACGCCAGTAGCCGAAAGTGTTCATATATAGATATATATATATTCAATCTCTAAAGTGCTCTATCTGTAAATAGAGAGAGCATATATTTGGTCTTCAACTCATATTCATTTATTTTTTCCCTCTCTACATATTATCCATTTTTTAACGCTAATTTCTTTACTCACCTCCATTTAGCTGAGTTGAGCGAGGTACGAAACAGGTTGGCTAGTCTTTTTTTTCAATTATAATTTTTAAAGAAAATGCCATGATTATGGGTAGTAATAAAAATATTTTTGTCTGCTTATAGCGGTAATTAAGTTTTGTACCATTAAACTTATTTTTTCACACACACACACACACACACACACACACACACACACACACACACACACACATATATATATTATGTATATTTGGGCAGGAAGCTTATATGATACACACACACACACACATATATATGTGTGTGTATGTGTGTGTGTGTGAATCAATGAAGTTGTAAGTCTTTTATCATTTTCTATGTTGAAATTCTCCAAGAAAGAAGTAGCAACTATAGTAGCGGTTTACCTATCAATTATACATACGTCATTGGAATGAATTCATTTCTAGAAGTGGTAAGTACCAAACAATCCACTGTAATGATTGTTATCTTAAATTTTAGGACTCTACAGTTTATAATGTAAATAAATTGCTAATGATTTTACGCTAGAACGATTTTATGAATCAGGTAAGAAAAAATTGTCAGTGGGCAAGACTAGAGGCAAACATTTTCTGAAGGGAAATAAAAATATTACATAAAAAATACAATGCAAATGATTTTACGAGAAGAACGAACTGTAAATATGGAGAAAAGTCAATTGTTGACAAATTATGCAAGGAGTCATGATAGTATTTGACGGCTAATATGGATGATATTTCACGTCATAGATTTATCACACTAACTAAATAGAATTATTTACCACTGGCATTATAATGGTAAAAGCAAATTAACATTTCTTTTTAACAGAAATTAACAAACATTGAAAATACAGTAGAAAAAAACATAATGTTATTAGAAGAGACATTTTAATTTCGTGTGGGGAATATAATTAAATCGATGAAAATTCGTCAATTTTATTTAATCAGAGGCTTTTGTGTTATGACTTGAATAAGGACGCTTTTTAATGTTATTTCTAAAGTGTTGTCATAAAATCTTTTAAAGTAATTAAACGTTAAATCTTTAGACCTGTACACATTTTCTCTCTCTCGCTCTCTTTAGGTAGTAACTTTATTTTCATTAAATGCTTGCTATTCGTTTCTCAAAAAGTCCCCAAAGAAAAGTGAGATACTCTACTTCTAGTATGCTAGCAAAACCCAAATTACCTGTCTTGTCAATATATGCATTTTTATATAAATTTCTTAAGTAAATTCCCATTCTAAACACCAATTAAAGATTCACTTACTGGCAAATTTCACATTAATAACTGTACTTGATAAATTACAGGTAGATCAATTTTATTAGCAAAATCTTATGTTGCAGCAGAATACAGAAAATTTCTTGCATATATATAAACTTAAACTGAAATATCTATAACTATATAAGACCCACAAATAACATCGTACTGATGTCGGACATAAACGCCATTAAAAAAAAAGACAAAATGTATAGTTGTCAGTGAGAGGAAAATCTCAACATACAAGGTACAAACTGTAAATTCCAAAATCAAACAAGTACTTACAGGGTTTGGACAAAATAATTGAAACACCTAGTACCAGAATAACATAATATAGAAAATTTGATTAAACTGACAAAAGCTTTTCTATTTTTATGTTTGTTGATTTAATATTGGTAGTACTTCATATTTTGTTAAAATTGAAGTTTTTTAACAGATATTATTTGAATAATTTTATTAAAATCAACAGTCAGAACTATTTACAAATTTAAATGATCAAATTCATCCTATTGTTTATTAACTGTTTCCGGAGGAAAATGCCCTCTTCCAGGATAATAATATACTAATTCATACTGCTAAAGTTGTAGCTGAATGGCACGAGGAACAATCTAATGAAGTAGAACATTTTATCCGGCCACCACAGATCGCATATCTTATCATAATTGAATATTGATGGTTCATTTTAGAAAATCAAGTGAGGAGTTATCTTCGATCATAGACATTGAAAAGAATTGGAAACTGCTTTAGCTGAAAAATGGATAAAAATTCCTCTGGAAACAATTAAAACTTTGTACGATCCAATCCAGCGCAGAATTCTAGCTGTAATGACTGCTAAAGGCTGCCCTATCCCATATTGAAATACATTTGCTTGAAATTTCAATTTATTCACCCATTGTATAAATAACTGGGAATTGTTTAACGGTTGACAGAAAACGTGAAACCGGAATATGATTTTTAAAATATCGAAATATGCCTTCCAAAAGGTAAACCATGTATTAAGAAACAATGAAATTCTTTAGAAAGAAAAAAAAAAGCATTGATGGATATGCATGATTTGCCTTCCTATACGTCAGTGAATTTTGGACAATTTCCTCACAGATGAAAAGGATTAACTGATTCTTTTTCTATACGTATCAAACTATTATAGATTATTGAAAGACAGAAAATATTTTTAGATTGTAAAATATACATTTAGAGTATAATAAATATATTTTGGCGATAATAACAATTTAGTGATATAAGCCTTACTAATTAACCCACAGCTGGGATAGAAGAGATGGATTCATACCTTTCCAAAGTGTATTTACGAGTTGGTGAATATAACGAAATCCAACTGGAATTGGAACCCGAGCCATCAAGCCATAATTCGTGACACCATTACACATTCAAGATTACATCATGTGGTCTTCCGGTCACCCATAGATATAAAAGAAACTTGGTTCTACAGGATGATGCTGAGAATACAGTTGATGGGGTATGTGAGCAACGGCGAAGCTTTAATGGAAATAGAAACAAATAGAACGATTTTGCTGAGAAAGTGTGCTTGGAAAATCTAACCCTCACAAGGCATACTGAAGGCAAGATCGTTAGAGGGAAATAGCAGGCAACATACATAATTGTTCTGTGCAAATGAATTGCAGAACATTGACTGGGAGGAGAATAGATCATTATTGTTTAGAGTTATAGATAATAGAAGATTACGGAGAGCTATTATCGCCAATGTTCTGAAGAAACACAGTCCATAGAAGAAGAAGAACAATCGTTCACAGGATTTGCTGCAAGACAACCAAAATATTTTTGCAACAATTATGTACAGTGTTTTGTTTTGATAGGCGTTCATAAATAGATTTTGTTTTTTCTAGTTGACCAGAGTTCTTTTTTTTTCTCTTTACAACTGAATCACATAAAAACAATCTTTTCAGATTCACTCCTCGAGGGAAAGACACGTCAAGGAAAAAAATATTAGATTAGAGTTAAAATTAGACAAGAACTTTGTGATAAGACAACTGACATCAAAACACCCTTCTTCGACTTGATTATATTTCTATTCAGCCCTAAAATAACAACAAAGACTTGACGTGTTGAGACGAAGCCAGAACAAGGAAGATATTTTAGACTGAAATTTCGTAGGAGGAGGAAGCAGATGGGAATTATTTTCTTTTTTGAAGGGGGGAAAGTGTTTCTGGGGAATCGTTGTTATTGCTAGTCACTAATCTTTATCTAGCAAGAGGAAAGGATAAATATGAGTAGAATATCTCCCATGCTTACGAGCCTAGAAAATTAGCATTCAATGAGCTGGAATTGTACAATGGCCCTGCCACCGACGTCATGGTTAGTAAATATGTTAATTACTAATATCTGCTAAGGTATATATGGAGATGTATCGTAATGCATAGCAGCTCTTATTGAGGAATAGGAAAGAAGTGTTCGAATTCATTATATCAACAATGTGTAAATACCATTGGGAAAGATATAAATCCATTTCTTCTCCACTACCAGGTAAAGACGACAGGGTGTCAACCAATCTGGGAGAAAGAAATTCAAAACCTCCAACTATGGGTTAAATAGCTTCACCAATACGCAATTGGCCATGGTGTCTACGGCCGCACCCCTGAAAACATGGCCAAACTAGGAGGGGTTTCTCCAGCAGTAAGAAACTCCTGGAATCAAATATGCTTCTGGGCTTGGGGAGGGCGAAATTGTGTTGCATGAATCTTTTTAAATTTTTTATTTACTGTTGTTCTCTTAATATAAGAGCCACTCAAGGTAGGGAGTTACTGAATTAAGTTGTTGAAAATAGATAAAGGTTGACTCGAGACTTGAAGAGGTTAAGATTTTATTGGGAAAACATCCTCACGGAAGTCTGTTTTACAAAGTAGCAGTTCTTGGGAAGAAGCAGTCAGAATGGAACATCATTCTTACTAATTGAATACGAAGAGGTTAAAGATGATTGGCCATATATACGTGATATGGCGGGGCGAGGTTTGTTGCAAATGGTGGCATCTAGTTCTAAGTAGAGAATTCCTGTTTGTTGGGAAATTCAGCAAAACCTTCGGTCAAGTTTTTGATTATTGGTATTGGTAACGACATTTTTACTGAACATCAATTCTTTTATTCGACTTTATTCAAAATCATGAAGTTCTCACTCCGCCCCTTAGTTAATTGTCAATGCCATAATCTTTCCATTTCGATAAGAATAGGTTTGTTTGGAAATTTCTCATTACTAACAGAATAAGAATGAAATGACGATTATTCAACCCTGTGTACGTGGCATGGCAGGCCCTAGCTGTGAAGGTCTGAACTGTTTGGATTAAGGGACGTAATCTAAACAATTTCAATAGAAACATCAGTAAAATAGCGAGAGGTTGGTAACATTTAATCAGTTGAAAAGAAGTTGTAGTGTGGAAAATTGAGGGATTACCTAACAAGAATAAAAAAAAGACATGAATGTTTTTCCAAGACTGAAAATTGAACATTGATACAGGATAGTTATAGTATCAATAGTTATTTTTGGTTGAAATGCAAAGAAAGAGTCAAGTACATTCTGGAGCAGTACGAAGGACAAACCATTTATTCGGCATCTTTTGCGATGGATCGTATGTACGAGTTTCACTCGTATATACCATTCAATAGACAGCTTCAGTTCAGAGGGCTGCGAGATCTTCAAGAAACAGATGGAGCGACACAACAAGAGTGTTGAGGGAGAAAGGTCCTAGAATTAAGGCAATTTCAGTTTTGTATTATTTACAAATAGCTAGCTCCCTTAGAAAATTTTCAAGATACGGAAGGTAGCTGCAGAATGCGATGGATAAATTGTCATGTAAATTACACGAAAATGAAATTAACACTGAATCTCATTTTAAGAGATATCTTCTTTTTCATGTGCTGTGTCCCTTCAAAACGTAGGCGATCGTGGACTTTCACTTGATTCTATCTCTTGTCGTTCTCAGCATTCTTTCTCTTGGTACCTCTCCCATGCATTTATTGTTCAGGCTTAATAGGTCTGAGAAAATGGATGACAGAACGGGGCCTCGCGCTGCTTTCCCCTGTCTCTCTTTCCTTCTCTCCGTTCTGCGAGTATTAAATTCTCCAGGCTTTCCTTCCTCATTACATGTCCCAGAAACCTCATCGGACTCTTCCTTATATTAAGTATGAGTTTTCTTCTCGTTTCCATCCTCTTCCATACTTCGTCGTTAGTTACGTACTCAGTCCATGGTATACTCAGCATCTGTCTGTAAACCACATTTCTGCTGTCTCAAGCCTATCCTTCATCCTTGAGGAGATCGTCCAATAATCACTACCGTGCAGAATAACAGGTATCACATAGTAATCGTCTTTGTTTCCAATGAGATTTTCTTGTCTTTTAGTACTCTGGTTAGCTTTTGAAATGCGTCATTGGCCATGCCAATGCGTCTTTAGATCTCAACACCACACTTTCCAGGTATTTGGATTTCTTTACTTGTTTTATTTTAATTTCTCCAACCTGTAGTTGACATTTTGGGATCTTATTTTTGCTGATGACCATACATTCAATTTTATTGAAGTTTATGCTTAGTATTTCCTTCTCACTTTCTGTTGCTACCTTTTCTAGGAGATCCCGCATTGTTCTTTTCGTGTCTGCTATCAGCACTGTATCCTCCACGTATCTTACGTTGTTGATATCATGGCTGCCAATGTCGAATCCTGGCAAGGGTTTTATTTCTTTCAGAATTGTTTCGCTGTATAAGTTGAATAGATCCGGTGAGAAAACACATCCTTGTCTTACATCCCTTGCTATTTTTTTTTATACCTGATGAATTCACTTCCTATCTGTAGGCAAACGGTTTGTTGCGAGTAAATATTCTTGATTATTCTAACATCTTTTCCGAAAATGTAGAGTCTGTCGAGCATTTCTATCAAGTCTTTCTATAAATCACAGATATAGTTCCTTCTGCATTCCTATTGATCTTTCAGATAGCATTCTGGGCATGTATATCATATTCCTTGTTCCGATATCTTTAACAAAGCCACACTGTTCTTGTTCTATCTCTGGGAAAATTTTGTTGCACGCTTTGTTCATCAGAATCTGGATGACGAGTTTTGTTATGTGGCTCATTAAGCTGATTGTTCGGTGGATTTCACATTCATTTGCACTTGGCTTATTAGGTAGCGCCATGAAAATTGATCTGCTTAGGTCCTCCGGTATATTGCCTCTTTTGTAGATTCCGTTTATTACTTCTGTGATCCTATCTACGCCAGACTCTTTTCAGGGCATCAATATCTCTATTACAATCCCACCCGGCCCTGCTGCTTTATTTCTGTTCAATTTTGTCATTGCCAACTCCACTTCGGTTTTTAATATTTCTGGTCCCTCCGTGTTTTTGTGTATTGTTGTTTGCTCTCTCTTGTTGTGGAAGAGATTAGCAATATACTCATCCCATCTCTGAAATATTTTTCTTTTTCTAGTCTTTTATACACGCTGTTGCTGAGCAGGTCTTTCGTCCTGTTAGTTCCTTTATTTTTTTGTGCATATCACCATTATTTATCGTGCTCAGTCTCTCCACTTCGGTACATTTTTCATTGAGCCATCCTTCTTTAGCCTATTTGCATTTTCTCCTTATTTCCTTGTGTATTTTCTTGTATTCCGTTTCAAATCTTGGCATTGTTCTTTGTCTGTGGGTGAAGCTAATGTCGATCTTATTGAATAAATCTTACTCTTTAGTATTTTAAGATATTATTGTACAATTTTGGCGAATATATCTGAAGTAAAAGAGACAACTTCGGAATCTCCTGCTTCTCTTCAGGATAATCTATTTGTTTAAGTTGGTTAATGCTTGCCTTTAATTAATCTTCAATGTTACAAGGTGTTTTGTTGGTCTCTCGCTCAACTGAGCTCCGTAATATAATCAAGAGATTGCAGTCTGAGTAGTTAGATGGCCAGATGCAAAGAGTAATGTGGTTGCAGAAATTGTCTGACAGTCATTGCTGGATCCTTCTGCTTGTGTGGCATGGTGCATAGTTCTGTTGACAGACATATTGCCTTCCAGCAGCCACCCTCTTGGTCCAGAACAGCAATAAGATATTTAATGTAGACTTCCCGTTTGTGTCTGAGGCCCTCGTAAAAAATTTCGGGAGTACTTCTCCTATCAAAGCGATCAGAGTGAGATATTCAAGCTGCCATACCTTCGTAATCACCATTAGATTTGTCCAATTCTTTTCGAATCCTCAGCGCTATTTTCATATTGACATTCAAACACTCTGAAATGCACGTATTTGAGCTTTCAGCGAGAATGCAAAGCAGTACAGATGGCCGTTTCCAAATTGATCACGAAGTGAATTGCTTCATGATGCTCTTTTTCTCACAGATGGTGTGCAACAGACCCTACTATACTGCACAGCCAACAAAATCAAAAACAAATAATGGTCATATGAGAAATTAGAAATATAATATAGCAACAATTTACACATCGCACCCTTTTTATGTTCCTTCCGCATTGAACATGAGTCTTGGTGATGATCATTTTTATGTACTCGTTGTAAGATCTCCTAACAGGCATCTTAATCAACAAACGTCTTGGCCACTTGTATTGACGCTTACATCTCTGGAAACATGTCATTTGATCATTTCCCTTCGTATTCTCTGTGTAGGCATTGTATGCTTTAACTTAGTTCAGGCAATTTTCTGGTACCCATCTGCCGTTATATGCATCATATCTCAGAAATTTCTACATTGGATCAGTAATGTACATAAAAGACGCCATGCTGATTGGATTTTTATCTTGCTAAGAGATAACAACTACATCATTGCTATTATAAAACAAACCCCATTATCCATTTATCATTTCATTGTTTTGTATTTTCTTTATTATCATTCTTAGAAAGTTCCTGCGATTCGTTATCGCAGTACCACACTGTCTAATATGGCTTTCAAGCGTGTACTGCTTTTAATACATTGTGGCAAAAAAGAAATCGATTCATAATGAATGACCCTATTCAGAAACCTCTCTATTAAGCAAACTACCAAGTTATACATCTCTATTGCTTTGCGTTTCATGCATTGTTTATAGAAAAGTTCATACATAAAACACGAAAAAGTGGGGATATGCTGAATATTTCTTTATAATGTTTTTTTAGTCTTCTTTAGTAGACTAATTTTTAGTACACATTTACCAAACAGGACCATGACAGATAAAAGGAATAACAAACGTAAAACGTTTTATCGTTTGATATTCCTTGAATATCTACGGTTAGAAGACTTCGACACTCCTGGTTGAAGCAGGAAAAAGTATCCAGGCATTCGAAAACAATACTTGGCAAAGCTGCTCCACATTTTCTTGTGGGAACACACAAACAATGACTATATACGGAGCAAGGTCAAAAGTCTCATAGGCCGTCAGGAGACTCTCTTCGCGACTATTAAGCATAGGAAATGTCATGGTGTGGACACTTTAAACGGCATAACAATCTCCTACAAGACACTGTTGAAGGTGGACACATGCTGGGATTGAAGCTGTTAAAGGACTGATGAATATGAAGATTCCATGAAATAATGGCCGTTTATATTTGAATTTTTCAAGGGTTTACGTGGTTCTAGGATTTTTAGATAGAATTCATTTATATTTTAGTAAATATAAATATAAAACAGATAGAAAGATTGTCTCTGATATTGATTGGATCACATCCTGTCATACGAATGGCATATATTTTTGTTAAAGCCAAAACATAAATTTATATTTTCAAATGCATTGCGTAATTACTTCATAAACTCTAATGACTCAAAGCAATCGGTGAAGATCAACTTGGAAGATCTCTAACCAATTTTTAGTGTAGTGACAGCTCGCAAGGTCAACACGATCTAGCCACCCATCGCAGAAAACAAACTTACAATCAATAACCTGAAGCCGTTCGACGAGATATCTTATGAAGAGGATTTTTTTTATCCCAAAGTGGCTGACGAGATATCTCACAAGAAAGTTCTTCATTCAAAGGCGCCCGACAAGAAGTCTCGCAAGAAATATTTTCTATCCAGAAATGTTTTCACATTTAATAAAGGAAAAGAATCTGATGAGCGCTATGATTGCCTTCACCCGGATAAAATTTGAAATTAATCTTCGAAAACATGGCCGAGTCGATGAAAAGCTTTAGTAAATCTGAACAGTTTAGCTGTAAGTCAGTTCCTTCATTAAGTAGTGTTTCTTCATGTGTCTGTAAAGGAGAGCGGCGTTACATTCTCTAGGATGAACATGATCAGTTAAGAATGTTAACGAAGTATCCCGACGAATCAAATATTGGATGAAGTTCAAAAGACTTAAAGAATTTAGGAATGAGATAGACACCTGAAAAATTCCAGAAACCATAGCAATTGAAATGAAATAAATATATAATAATAATGATTATAAGACGGTTCTGGATTGATTAATTCGTTTTTTATGACTTATCAAGCTTATACAGGTTATTTAAAGTCAGGAAATATTTTTAGATTGTAAGATCTTTTATTAGAGACAATAATGATTTAATGATATAACTCATACTAATTATGGTGGATGAAGTGGATTCATACATCTTGCATGGTTATTAGCGCGTAAGTAAATTGGTATTCCCAATACGTCATCCATATAGATACTAACCAGGCTCGTCGTTGCTTAACTTCGTTGATTGTACGAGAATCGGTGTTACAACGTGATATGGCCGTAAGCCAAAACGCGTCTGGAGGAATCACTGTCAAACATAGATCTCGGTGGATGAGATGACAGTTGAAAAATAAGATAAATACCCCATAATCAGTGATCGTCAAATACCCCAAGCACACCAAAAAGAGCGATATTAAAATAGTTAACAATGAATCGTGTGGGTATAATTTTGGCAACAAATCGAGACCAAGCCAATAATTTAAAACTGTTCTCCTATTTAGCAAATCTCAGTAAAATTGTCACTGCTTATTTCTGAAGAAAGATCTCTTTGAAATGTTTCTTTTGGGATAAAGATGGAGATTTTTTTAGAGCCAAACAACCACCTTCGTTTTGTAAAATCTTCATAAAATATAATTTAGAAATGAAAATTACTCGCATTTCTCCAAAGATATGTTCAATTAAATCAATTGAAGCTTTAATCAAAACTGATGAATATAAAAATGCACTGAACCGAAACATAAATGCAATGAAAATAAATTATTTTTTCTGTTTTTATTTCTGAGTCTTTGGAACTATTTACACTATTTCCATTGTTCGGACTGTTGTTCGCCAACCGTCGTATATTGTTTTTGTGCTGGTGAGACGTAAAAGTACGAGGAAGAGGAAAAAAGTCAAACAATTATGTCCTGATTCCAAAAAGAAAAGGTAGTGAGCAGAATTTCATGGGAAAATTAGCTCAGTGGGGAGGTGTTGTAATGGAATGTCCCCCACTCCCTATCGCCTATGTGGAATGACTATATTAGTAGCCATATATCGTGAGCCTTAAAGATATCAGTGACTTCGGCAATTACTATCCTGCAACCAGATTCCCTGTCTTGCAGTAGTGTATTCTCTTTACAATACACTTCTCTTATATTTACGCATATGTTGCTGTTCTTTCACTCGAGTACCACCTTGTTTTTTTGTAACCTTTTTAAAGGATACAACAATTGTTCTAATTCCACATGTAATGCCTCTTCCTGATATGTCAGTTCGAAGTACTTTCCTTTAGTAACTCAACTCTCCAAGTTTTCGTTCACTTCTGCTGTGGACAGGTGTTGACCTCAAAACTCGTTGGGTCAAGTCACTGGATTATTTCAACCACTGGGCCATAGTCATTGGTGGGTAAAATAAAGATTTTGCTTCAAAATTACAATCTCCTGAAGAAGGGTAAAGCGTACTACAACCGAAATATCGTGAATATGACAACAAAGATGTCTAATTAATGTAAACAGTGTAAAAATATTGTTTGTAAAGGAATCTTTATTATTAAAATATATTGCACATTTTGTAGTTAAAAAGATGTTGAGAAATTTAATTAAATTATCAATTGATATTTTAAATGCCTTAACACCTTTTACCGATTATCATTTTTCTTGAATTTTTCGGAAAACCTCTTATTTAAATAAAACGATGTGTAATTATCGACAAATGCAATCAGTCAATAACACGACACGTAAACGCATCTACCTTGAATCTAACTTCAGCTACTGTCACTTCTGACAATAATGTGTATATAGTGTTAACTTTTGAATTCGCTCCAGTGCTAATTAGAATCATAATTAGACTTGTCTCTATTTTCAGACCCTTCCATGGACACTTAGAGATGAAAAGGCATACAATTCTCATTGTTTTAGTCTCCAACTACACAGACTGCAACCTTCTTAAATGTCGCCAGGTCCCTCATGTTTAAGAAATGAAAAAAGGTCTATCTGCAAAGAACGTGTCTTCACTGGGAGGCACGGACAGCAGCTCGAATTGAGAATCAGCGAGCCGAATTCGAATTCCATTCAAATTCATTACATTCACTCACGTGCTAATACCCTTGATAAAGGTATGATTTCATCTTATCTTTTCCTATTTATTGGTAAAAAGCAAGAAAGACTAGGTTCTGTACCCTTGGTTGCCAATCACTCTACCGCAGTAAGAATGGACAACCTACTGCAGGAAAATATTCACAGCACCTGCAGCTGAGGACCGCTTCTACGGAAGAAGTCGGCTCAACCCACCCAGGGTGAATGCCTCTACAAGTAAAAGTAATATATCTTCAGTGGCTATTGTGATGAGGGGTCTGGCAAGACACAACACTTAACTCGACAAAAGTCAGCAGTGATAGTAGTATTCAGTACTCAGATAGACAAATCACTGTAATAGTATTATCGCCTCCCTTTGACTGCAATAGTATTATCTTCTCTCCCAAGATTTATAAATGAAACAGTCCGTTCATGGTAGTAAGGAAGGGTAACTGGCTCTTACCATAACAGTGGTCAAAAGAAAAAAATCAGAAATTGTTAGGAATCTTGAGTTCCATTAGCAAGTGCTGGGTAGCATCCACGAGAACTCCAGGAAATCAATGTGTGTCATTGCCAATCAACTCTATGTGTCGGAGTCATCAACCAGATATAAATCCTATATTATAAGAAGAGGGCAGTTCATATCCAATAAAACCTGGGAGATCCGTGTGATGTAAATACTCTTGCTAAATAAAATCGAGCACCCGAGGAGCTCAACATGTCTTGGTTTTTGTCAGATGGGAAGAACAAAATAAAGAAATAAACAGAAATAATGCAAGGTGGCTGCGCGTCAGCTCCACTGAAATATCCGCTGCTATGAACAACAAGTTCCAATCGTCTCTGATGGACCTGGGGTGGTGAGAAAGGAGGTCTACGTCATGTCTCCCAACTTCTCCCCAAAAAACCTTAGGGTCAATGCCACTGCTTACATCAAGACACTGGACACCGTTTTTTAGTCCTGGATTACTGAGGAAGTAGTTCAGAGAAGGTCGCACATTTACCACCAAGAGCCTACTCCCTCTCACACAGACAGCAAGACTAAAGAATGGCTGGTTAAACATTTTTACGGTCATGTTGCCTAATTCAAACACTATAAGCTATTACATCTGGGGCGTCGTTGAGAGGGAAATTAAAAAGAATACCCATGACACCAAGGACTTGATGCAGTTGGCTAACAGGGTCAACAGGAATGAAAAAACACCTGATCAAAGTATGTAATGGTTAAAGAAGCTGGCTCGAAGCCGTAATTGAAGATGATGGTGATTTTAAAAGCGTAGCTTAGACGTGGCACAAGGCCAAAAATATGTGGCTCCTCGTGAGCATCAAACTGAGGACTACAGTTGTAATTGTCCTAATGCGATAAGCTTGCTAGCCATTACATCACGTTGACGTATCCAGTCGAAGTTGATAGTAGTTATATTGAATAAATTTTTGTTTATGTAAGAACATAAGTTTCTTGGATATGTAATGAGGAAGAGGGCTTGAAGAATCTAATACTCGCAAGACAGATAGAGGGAAAGAGAGACAGGGAAAAGCAACGCGTGACATTCTTGATGGGCTTGAGCAAATAGATGTCAGAGCAGGGTTTGGAAGTGGTAACAAGAGTAAAGGTGTTAAGAGCTACAAAAGATAGGAAGATGTGAAAGGCCATGATCACCTACGTCCTAAAGGAACGCGGCACAGAGAAGAGGAATATGTGTATTAAATTCTGTAAAAAATTATTGTTTTCTCAACTAAATAATATGATTATTCAAATTAAAATTTGTTCTCAAATACCTGGCAGGCACTGTATATTGGCAATTAAAACGTTTTGTAATAAACTGCGGTAGATTGACCTAATTATTATACATACAGGTTATATATTTCAAGATATTTGATTCATTATATAGGTACTTCACAGTATCTGTTGCTTAATATGATTTTGGGGTATTTTGGGGTATTTTGGGGGTCGTATATACCACCACGAAATTAATTCATCATATATGATAGTCGATATATCTATCGATATATTCAATAATAATAAAAGCACGTCGTCTAAGGCAGAATATGATTAGAGATGTAGGTAGATTGGAGATAGCTAGATCGAGAGATAAAGATAGACAGAAAACAATAGAGAATGGGAGAGAGGAAGAAAGAAAACAAGCAAGAGAGTGGGAGAACGAAATAAAGACAACAAGTGAGTGAACGAAAGAGTGAGGGAATAAACAAAAGAGAGAGAATGAAAGGAAATGTGAGAGGGAGAACGAGCGAGAAAGAGATAGGTAGAGACCAAAAGAGAGGGAGAAAGAAAACTAGCGAGATGAAGAGAGAGAAAGAGAGAGAGAGAAAGAGAGAACAAAATAAAGACAACAGGCGAGAAAGAGTGAGAAAAATTGGAGGCAGGATAGAAATAGATAGATAAAGAGAATACAGAAAGAGAAAGGGAGTGTGAGAGAGGGAGAACGAGAGATAGAGAGCGATAGAGACAGGCAGAGAGAATAGAACAAAGGAAAAGCGTAAAACAGGGAGAAATAGTTGTTGATATAGTGAACATTGAATTTTTAATTGACCAATGAGAAAATCGGAGTCAACAATATGTAGAAAGAATATGACAGTTTGTCTTCTCTTAATGGAAATTTTAAGACCCTTACATTGAAAACAATGAACTATTTCTTCTGTCAAAATATCCATCACGTAATAGGATCAAGAATATAGTAGAAGAATAAAAATCTACATCCTGTAAAAGGATCAAGACCACAGTAGAAGAATCAAAATTTCTACTGCGCAATGGATCAAGATTACAGTAGTAATAGAATTAAGAATACACCAGAAGAATCAAGAACTTCATCACGTAATAGGATCCAGAATACAGAAGACTAATGAAAATCTCTATCACCCAATAGGAGCAAGAATACAGTAGAAAAATAAAAATCTCCATTACGTAATAGGATCACGAATACGGTAGAAGAATCAAAATCTCCATCACATATTAGGATCAAGAATACAATAGAAGTATCAAAATCTACATCACCTATTAGGACCAAGACTACAGTAGAAGAATCAAAATCTCTACTGCGTAATAAGATTAAAATAAAGTAGACGAATCAAAATCTCCATCCCGTAATAGAATTAAGAATACAGTAGAAGAATCAAAAACTTCATCACGTAATAGGATCAAGAATACAGAAGACTAATGAAAATCTCTATCACGAAATAGAAGCAAGAATACAGTAAATCAAAATATCTACCGCGTAATAGGATCAAGAATAGAGTAGAAGAATCAAAATCTCCATCCCGTATTAGGATCAAGACTACAGTAGATGAATCAAAGTTTCTACTGCGAAATAGGGTCAAGAATAAAGTAGTAAAATCAAAATCACCATCACCTAATAAGATCAAGACTACAGTGCAAGAATCAAAATCTCTACCGCGTAAAAGGATCAAGAATACAGAAGACTAATCAAAGTCTCCATCACGTAATAGGATCAAAAACACAGTAGTAAAATCACAATCTCCATCCCGTAATAGGATTAAGAATACAGTATAAGAATCAAAATCTCTACCGCGTAATAGGATGACGAATAAAGTAGACTAATTATAATCTCTATCACGCAATAGGACCATGACTACAGTAGAAGAATCAAAATCTCTGCTACTTAATAGGACGAAAATAGAGGAAAAGAATCAAAATCTCCATCACGTATTAGGATCAAGACAATAGTAGATGAACGAAAATCTCTACTGCGTAATAGGATCAAGAATACTGTAATAAAATCAAAATCTCCATCCCGTAATAAGATCAAGAATACAGTAGAAGAATCAAAATCTCTACCGCGTAATAGGATCAAGAATACATTCTTGTTCCTATTGCGTGATAGAGATTTTGACTAATCAAAATCTCTATCACGTAATAGGAGCAAGTTTACAGTAGAAGAATCAGAATCTCCTTCACGTATTAGGATCAAGACAACAGTAGATGAACGAAAATCTCTACTGCGTAATAGGATCAAGAATACTGTAATAAAATCAGAATCTCCTTCACGTAATAGGATCAAGAATACAGTGGAAGAATCAAAATATCTACCGCGTAATAGGATCAAGAATACAGTAAAAGAATAAAAAACTTCATCACGTAATAGGATCAAGAATTCAGTAGAAGGATAAAAATCCCTACTGCGTAATAGGATCAAGAATACAGTAGAAGAATCAAAATTTTTACCGCATAATAGGACCAAGAATACAGTAGAATAATCAAAATCTCTACCGCGTAATAGGATCAAGAATACAGTAGAAGAATTAACATCTCCACCACGTAATTAGGACGTAGGCCCTAATAATTCTCCATAACCCTTGCAGCAAATTTTATCCTTTTTTCATCCATTCAGATAATCAGGACACTGGCGCTGCCTTCATGTGTTTATTGTTTTTAATTCTTATACTGTCCTTGTTCAATGTGTTCAAAAGTTTCGCCTGTTCTTTCTGATTCGGAATAGAAATGTTTTTTGTTTTCATTCTTCTTATTTCTTACTTACATGCCCCGTTTAGAGTATGCTCAGCATGATTCTGTAGAACCATATTTCTGTTGCCACCAATTATCTCTTCGTATGTAAAGAAATCATTCATCATTGATTGACAAAGTAAGAGGATTGTTATTACATACAGTTAAACAGAAAAATAAAGAAAAACATTTCTAACGATTTTTTCTGTTTGTTAATACTTTGCTTAGCTTTAGGTAAACATTTTTTGCAATTCCAAGGCGTGTTGCGTGTATCATTCAACGAAGAGAAAGCTTTCTTCCCATTTTTTATCTTCTGGAACAGTCGATCGAAATTCTGTCTTAATCTATACATTTGTTGCAATTTTTTTACCTGCATCGCTTAATTTTAAATGACAGGTTGGTTTGCAAGGCTCCCATCTGAACATTTTACAGTGAAAATTTATTATCTCTCCTGTATACTAAATTATTCACAAGACAATGGCTATAAGTGGTGATTATGTTTATGCAGTTTACCAGATGGTCGTAAGTTCAGTCTCAAGGCCGGGCATGAAAATACATATATTTTAGCTTAGTTGAGCCAGCAGAATTGGCATCACAAATGGAATTAACGATATTATAGTGTAATTTCTGATCTATGTTTTTTACTAGTTCTAGATTGTAAAAATAAAATCCCAGTGTTGCGAGTAAGATAAAGATTAAGATAATAAAACATTACTAATAAAAAGATAAGAAGGAAAATAATAAAGATAAAGGAAATGATAATAATATTAAGAAAGCGACATTTCTGGGACACGTGAAGAAAGAGTAAGAACATAAGAAATGCATAAAAAGTAGAAATAGCGAGTAACCTACTTAATGAATTTGTATGAATGGATGATAAAATAAGAAAAAAATGTTGAAAGAGTCAGAGTTATTTAGAACAGTCCCCAACCCCGCAAAAATGAAATTAGGGATTGCCAACGTTCTTGAAGTTCATGACAAGAAAACTCATATATCTATTAGTCTTGTACCGCTTCATTATGTACCTGACTCCACATGCTATCGGCTACCTCTACAAGAGCCAGATCATACCAAAAATGAAGTACTTCTGTCATATATGGGTAGAGCTTCTTAGGCTTCCCTTTCGAGTATCTATCTAATAAAAAATGTATCCGATGAATCATTTTCCGCCCTATAAGTCCTTTCTTTAAAATAAAAAGTTGCAAGCCTCTTGCTACGTTGTTGCTATTTCCATCGAAAATGTTCAGATGAACTACATTCCTAAGTTCTACCAGTTCTAACCTTCACATGCGACTCAGTCAGTCAGTTAAGTGCCAGACATGATACACGCTTTGGACGATCATGTCTCGAAAGAGACATGACTGACTGGGAAGAAGATTACCCTGCAGTAGGTTAACATTGCTTTCTACGGTAGACTAGTTGCCAGCCAAGGCTATAGAACCGAATATGTCTTATTATTTAACCCATAACTAGAGGGAAGAGACTTATTATTACCTTTTCTAAGGGTATTTGTGCGTAAGTGAATGCAAGGAATTCAACTGGAATTCGAACTCGGTTCCCCGATTTGTCGTTCCGAGTAGATATTCACTGCACCACAACGCATATCCATATGCCACTCACATTGTAGTAAACAACTATCATTCATTCCGTATTCCATTAGTGAAATCCATTCGAGCAGTTTCTTTCCACGAACAGCTGTTTTGTGGAATTCACTCCCAAGGGAATGCTTTCCTGATCACTACACTCATAACCTAGTCTAGGATCACCTGTTATCTTCTCTACATCTTCATAACCAGTGTCTCTTACTGTTTAACCTCGAGTGGCTCTTGGGCCTTGAACTGAGTGAACATTATTGTAAAAAATATTATTCGGTGTATACAAATAAACAATATGGTGTTGAAACGATTGAATAAGATTACACTAAAAATGAACAGTGAAATGACAACAAACTAATTTCGTAGAATTAAAAGAAAAAACATTACGAAATACAACAATCATTTGCAAAAGGAGCCGAGCATACAACCGCCGGAAACTTGTGACAACATTAAAAAAAGATGAAGATTCTACTTGGAATAAATCAGTGCATAATAATAATTACTCATCTCATAAAATTAGACAGAAGCACTTCAATTTATTTTTGATTTGATTTAATTATTAGATATAATATTAAGCAAAGAAATAAATAGATAATTCAATATCTATTTAGTTCATTATAGCTTTTAGCTTCTACCACGCATGCTCAGATGGACAATTTTATTCGTTTACAGACGTTAGAGGCTGCGCAAACAATGGCGTTCTCAAACAAAACGATTAAGTCTGTTTATATTTTTTGCTTGCCGCGTATTGTATTCATGCTTGGCCAGAAAACAGAGCAATGATTGATCCCAGATGGCGCTCCATATGAAAGCAACAGCGTTGCTTATGAAGCCGTGTGGTTTGATCGCCTGAGAGATACTGCATATACAGATGTTCTGCCTCAAAGCAAGACTTTGTTTGCTTGTCAATGGCAGGTTTCTTCATTTAGTTTTCATGTTGTTCGTTGGAAAGAAATGCTTTGGGCTGGCATAATTTTATTAAGAACATACAAATTTTACTGGACTTGTACGGACATACCGATTATAATATTTAAGGTGTCTGAATCTTTTGGAAGAAATATTTTTTTCATCATTAAATATTATATTTCTTGTCATATTATTGTTGCTACATTTCAAGTAGATTTGTTTTCTCTATCTAGGTGTACCTTCACTCGATAGGTACCTCCACTCGATTTTCGATATCTAAATTTAAATTGAATACTTAAAAAAAGTTTTCTTGAAGAATTAATTTTAGCTTTAAATGAAACCCAAGAGATTAAATTTACAAATTACACTAAGCAAAATACTTTGGTGTATTTTAAACCGAAATTATATTGAATGGAATGTAATTTTTTTTATTTAAAAAATTTCAATTTTTCAACCATTTTTCATCGATCGACACATTTTTTAAACAGTAGCCAATTCTCGGTTTTAAAAAATCTTGAAAAAATAAAAAAACATAACTGAAAGATTATTTTATTAAAATTAGCAATTTGAAACTTACATTAATCTGATATAAAACAAATATTTCTTGCTTACTGGCTAAAATGTACGATAATATTTTCAGCAATTATATTATATTTTATAGAATTTTATTTACTTTAGCTTTATAATCATATGCTTTCTGAGTAAATAAAAAATTAAAATAATATCAAACTTACTTTTAAAATTATTTTACAATTTAATAAGAAAGAATAAAATTGAAATAACTTAGCTAACTCAATTTATAAAATGTTAATTTAGAATTTAACAGAATAAAAATTTATAATTTCAGTGGTAGGATTAGTAAAAAGGCTACTGAAATTTAAAACAAAAACTGACCAAACACATATTATAAAAATAGTAAAAGGAAAGCTTTTTCAATTATGTAAAGGATTATGAAACTAGGAAGTATTTTTTAATCGTTTCACCCCAAGTAAGGCGGTACCGCCACTAATGCGCAGGGCGCTACATAAGAGTAAAAGTTTAGACAGGAGGAGAGTGAAGAGATAGACGGACCAGTTACAGGGGGTGTCAGAGTAAGAACAAGATAAGGATGGGAACACAGGTGTGAAGACAGTTGCGAAGGTAGAGAGAAAGACAAAGAACAAGTTATACGGGGTGATGTATAAAAGGACTGGAGTCAAGTGAATAAGAGGTAGAAATAGACATTGCATTTAAATTCCTGGAGGTTGTAGCTTTCAAGAAAGCAAGTATACGGAAGGGAGTTTCACAGGAGGGAAGTGCGAGAAAAAAAGATGATGGAGTAGAATTGTCGGCTGCATTTGATTGATCTAACTGTAAATTGGTGGGACCTTGTTGCCAGTCTGGTTGCACGAGTAAATTTTTGTGGTGGGGTCACCAGTGATTAGGTCAAGTCAGGATTAAATCAAGCGCTTGGATTACGCATTACCGCTCATTTTGAACGCGAAAGACTTGGTTAGGAAGAAAAGAAATAGTTATCTCCAAATCGTATGTGGTTGGCAGCTAATGATACAAACATATATATATATATATATATATATATATATATATATATATATATATATAAAGTCACATAGAATTACTAAAAATTGCTAAAATAAAGTAAATCTTAAAGACAACTAAAATAATTAAAAACAAACGCCAACCCCAACATTTACAAAACATACAAACCTCATCAAAATTCGAGCAACACACAACACAGGGCGTCACAAAATGCAACAAAAAGATTATGCAACCTATAATAGAAGGAAACCACTTCAAATTCGAAAACACATCTACATTCGAAATAAAAACAAATCTGAGCCGCAACTTTAAAAACGTAATTTATGCTCTAAAATGCGATCAATGCGGAAAAATATACGTGAAAGCGGCACAAGGCCTGAATAAAAGCGTAGCCCTGCACAGAGGTAACATTAAACTAGCCAATACCAGGAAATTGTACGTTTCCCAACATTTACATGAATGTAGTGAAGGTAAATACAGAGTAATGCCTATCTAACAAAATGCAGATTCTGACAATATCATGATGCAGGAAGAAATATTTATAGAAAAATACAAACTTTCCTTCAACAAAATAACAAGAAAAACTATGACACAGACATAGACACACTAAGTTCAAACGTGAAAAAAAATGATGACCCGTAAAATGAATCAAAATTCTATTTGATGACCCGTTAAATTGAATCAAAATTACTGAAAACAATTTTGAAGAAAAAAGACGAAAAACTAAGTTCGCAAGTCAGTGTAAAAACCAAAAGAAATATGGTGAGCGAAAGAGGAATGATTCCCAAAACAGAAGAGGTTTAACGGGCGAATGTGAAAAAATAACAAACACGCACACATATGAATTTTCTGATTTGCTTACCGACCACTTTATATATACACAGTATTTTCATCAGAAAGACAAATGGATCTCGATATGTAAAGTCACAAGTTCATTCGCTTGAAGAGAGTTAACTTTGGACTAGAAACACGTGTAGCAACACAAATACAAATATGGACATTTAATACATGATACGAAAAGCAAGTAATATTACTAACAATAAATCTACACTTTAAACAAAACGTTCACGGCTTCTCGCACTTTTTCTTTCTCTCTTTATATAGATGTGCTGTGATACAGCGAAATAGGCTTGTATGTGGATGACTAATATATATATATATATATATATATATATATATATATATATATATATATACTAGGCCTTTTAGGAAAGTATACAATCATTTAATAGAAACGGAAACTACTTGCAACAGCACTTGTAATTACTCTAACGTTCCGTTTAGTTTTCAAATCCGTTTGGAAGCCTCGTCTCCATCGATCTTTGGAAAAGGCGAGAAATCGCTGGGAGCCACAACAATCACTCGTTTCTGATCAAGGACCGAGGGCGGTCTGAAATATAAAATACAATAATAAAAATAAACAAATACTGTCCAATAAAAGTACATTTTTAAATTCAAAACTTTTTATTAATATTCTTTCCTATATATATATATATATATATATATCAATAATTTGTGGGTGTGTAAAAATACCTGAGTTGGCATCCAGGCTTTGTGTATGGCTATTGTGAATGATATACATCTAGACTTTGTTAAAACATTTCATAAGGAGAAGGGAAACTGATATAATAACTGTGTTTTTATTTGCATCCAATGGTGTAGACAAATGGGTTTACAGAATGCGAATGGCCCTGTGAAAAGACTTTCCTCACTTAAAGAAAGCTTCAAGCATTGATATCACTTGATGTTTCTCATATCTTACGAAAACTAGAGAACAGTAACAGTAATGATTTAACATGAATAGTGAAATAGTCCGACTCGGTAAGGCTCCAAGGCTACAATGACAGCAATGTTACTGAAAGTTTAAATATTGAATTTGAATATCAGCTCCTTAAAAAAATCCAGTTTAACAGGGTACAGATCGTATTTAATTGTTTAATTGTATGACATTACAGGATGGTGATTTCGAGGGACTACTAATTGGATAATAATTATTAAAATTCTCTGGAGAGTAGGTTGACGGGTTGAGAAAAAACGAAACAGATTAAAATTTATGTTTTAAAATAATTAATTTTCTAAGGAGAATCGAACCCAGAGTTAACTAGCCAAATTTAGTGAATTTGAGCCAAATCAAGGTCCCAACCCTACACACTTTCCTTCAATGAGAGGAACATATGAATAATGTGTTGTCCGAATTTATTTAGTCCTTAAAAATCAAATTCAGAGATTTATTTGCATTATACTATTTGACCAAAACGTACTTACAAAGGAACGGACCCAAATTATTCTAGACAAAGAAAAAAAATGTTCATCAACAAAACTGAGATTTCTTTGCGTTGATGCGACCGCCCTAAAACACTATTATCTTTTCAGAAAGTTATCTTGGAAGATTCTAAACAAAGCGAGTATCGTATTGTTAATTAACAAGATCTAAGATTAAGACGGTCGGGTGTGTGTGTGTGTGGGCGCAATTAGGTATATCAATCTGAAGTTTTAGGGAAAGTCGTCTGTATAAACGAGAGCTCCCCAGACTCCAAAGCACACACATACAGTCGGAGAATCGAACCCAATAGAGGAGTTCGTCTGTTATTCGCTCTGGGCAATTTTTAGTGGCCTGAGCTAAAACAAAAAACATACAGAGACGCGCAAAACAAGAAGGTTCACCAGAGTTTTGCTATGGTCGTATTTTACGTGCCCAGAATAAAATCAAAGCCAGATCGAGACGGAGACCGGCTCTGGAGAAGTCGGCTCGGCTTGGGATTGCTTTGTAAGACAAAAAGCACACCCACAATTCTCGTGGCCGGATCGAAAATACAGACACAGATGGGTATTTAGCGTTTGCGACCAGATTTCTCAAATCACCATCAGCAGTAGAGAACTTGATCTTGCAGTAGATAATAGAGAGATTTTATTCAACCAGTTCTTCTTTTATTGAACTAGTTTTTATTCCAGCCTGGCCTATCGATTTTGTCGATTGCGCAATATAATAGGGTCATTTAGATATCTTCTGTGAAAAATACAATATATAATAGTATAACCAAAATATAATAGGGTCATTTAGATATCTTCTGTGAAAAATACAATATATAATAGTATAACCAAAATATAATAGGGTCATTTAGATATCTTCTGTGAAAAATACAATATATAATAGTATAACCAAAATATAATAGGGTCATTTAGATATCTTCTGTGAAAAATACAATATATAATAGTATAACCAAAATATAATAGGGTCATTTAGATATCTTCTGTGAAAAATACAATATATAATAGTATAACCAAAATATAATAGGGTCATTTAGATGTCTTCTGTGAAAAAATTCGTAACGCAATTCAATCCGCTAGAAATTTGGAAACGGCATGCTTCAATAGAAACATTTCAGAGTGTTTGGGTGTCAATCTGAGGATAGGGCAGAGGACTGGGTGATTACGAAGGTGTTTTCAGTGATCACTAGGGATGGCGATGTTATGCCTTTATTCGTCTTCCCACACAGCCTCAGACTCAACACAGAGATCTTCAGCAATTTGAGAAATCTAGTCAAAGGTGGTTGCCATTACTATCCGCGGTAGACTGGTTGCCAACTAAGGCTATATAATCCAATCTGGTCTGATATTTAAAACGTAGCTGGCAGAAGGAGAGACGGATTAATATTTTTCCAAGGGTTTTTGCGCGAAGGAAATGCAACGAATTCAACTAGAATTCGAACTCGGCTCTTCGATTTCTCATTCCAAGCCGATATTCACTGCATCACACACACACACACACACACACACACACACACACACACACACACACACACACAGCGAAATAATTTAGATGGCAGCTGTTGTTATCTCTAGCTTTTGAAATAACATATTTTTAAACATACCAATCATGCAAACAAGAATATATTTTTCGTCAACAAACACTTCCGAGATTGATATTCTTACTAATGAGAGTACTAGGCCTTATTAGTAGCAGTAAGAACCATGGTAGTAGTAACAATTAGTAACAATGATAATTAATTCCTTTTCTTCTCTGGAAAGAAACGCACTCTGAGAATTACTTGATCTCCTCAACGAAGACAAAGAAAAAAATTTTTCTCCTCTCCCTAAAGAAACATAAAATCATTGAACATTTCAAATCTTCATTGATTATATCTTGAAAGAACACAAACAATAAACCTCGTCAGTTTTTTTCAAACCAGACATCTTCACGATAAATAAGAATATCGTTATTCATCAGTTTCTTTTATATGGGAAATTGGAGACGGCGTTTCATTTAAACGCAATTTTTCTAACATAATTTGTAAAGTGAGCAGCTGCTGTCAACGACTACGCTTCCTTAGAGAGTATATTAAAAAAACACATATTGTTATATTGGAAAGAAGTTTATGTAATAGGTTGTTGAATGAAAATAAACACTTCTCTTTTTAAGCTTGATGTTTATATTTTTCTTTTTAGAAATTATTATATTCTAAATCGCTAGCTAAACGGATTGGTGTGAGATGCAAGAAAGTTTTCAAGTAAACCAAGACGAGTTTTATAAAAGTCTTTTGTTCGGCCAAATTTTGTGCAATATTCAACACACAAAGCAAGTGTGTTGAAAATTTCACAAATATAAAACAAAGAGTTGAAACATTTGCTAAATAATCCACTGAAGTTTTAGGTGATTTTAACCCTCTGGGGCCATTCGTATCATATTTGATACAGTATTTCCCTATAAGGAAACATTTGGTATTTCCCTATAAGGAAACACTTGGTATTCATTGACTGAGCAGTCAGTACTGCTTTCATTTGAAATTTATAAAATATTTCTCTTAAAAAATTTTTCAGGAAAATATTTCTTTCAAGGCTTGTTTTCATACTGTTTCAAATATGATACGAAAGGCCCTAGAGGTTTAAGGCTTCTACTGGGCATAAAGTGGGGGATCAGTTCTATATTGTTATGAAGTAATAAACAGATCCCCCACTAATTACTACTTAACCCTCTAGGGCCATTCGTATCATATTTGATACAGTATTTCCCTATAAGGAAACATTTAGTATTTCCCTATAAGGAAACACTTGGTATTCATTGACTGAGCAGTCAGTACTGCTTTCATTTGAAATTTATAAAATATTTCTCTTAAAAAATTTTTCAGGAAAATATTTCTTTCAAGGCTTGTTTTCATACTGTATCAAATATGATACGAATGGCCCTAGAGGGTTAAAATCACCTAAAACTTCAGTGGATTATTTAGCAAATGTTTCAACTCTTTGTTTTATATTTGCTGCATCCTTAAAAGCAGATATGGAAATGTTAGGGAGTGAGCACAAAATCACGTATACATATACACGTTTGAATGAAAATACCCATAATCTGTCTCTCCCAACCTCACTCTTTCTCTCTTTCTCTCTTTCTATCATAGTCCATAACTTATTCTCCGACAGACAGTACGTCTTCCGCTTCGCCAGGTCAGCCGCGATTATGCTAACGACCATTACCGAATACCTGGCTCTTGATATGAACGGTGAAGCTAGACCTGTTGTCCTGGATATCTCCAAAGCATTTGACTGACTCTGGCACGCTAACCTTCAGCGCAAACTACAGCGATATGGCATAACTAGACGCTTATTTGATTTGATCTAATCGTTCTTATCAAACCACGTAATGAAGGTCGTGTTGAACGGGCATGCCTCCAGATTCTATCACACAAATGCGGGTAACGCCCAGGGCTCAATCCTTGGCTCAAAGCCTTTTTTGATTTTCTGCTACACACACACACACACACACACACACACACACACACACAAACACACACATATATATATATATATATATATATATATATATATATATATATATAATAAGTTTGTAAAAAAGTTTGAAAAACGGTTTGCAACTATGTATCGCAGAATATAATATAATGTGAAATATTATAATAAATACAGTTTGCCTTTACTAAAAGTGGATAATGCAAGGGTATCTATCTATCTATCTATCTATCTATCT
>JBBBDQ010028772.1:0-38200 GCA_037127315.1 Ascarosepion bandense | reverse complement strand
CTTTCACAGCCTAGGAAACTCTTCTATCGGGGATTAGTGGAGGGTGCCGTGAAGGATAAACTGTGGAGTAAGCTCGGCATGTCGAGAGTGGAGTACCGCTCTCATTGGTCTTGGGCGCCAGGTGCGGATTGGCTCAGCAACTCTGAGTTTTCTCTGACCTGGCGATTGGCTCGGAATGGGTTGTCGCTCAATGACAAGCGTTTCGCAATGGGCCTGGCGGATTTGCCAGATTGTGAACGTTGCAACCTTGGAATTAAGGAGACGTCGGCGCACGCCTTCTTCCATTGTTCGCGCGTTCGCCCGTTGTGGGCGCGTGTCGGCGAGTTGACTGCTCGTATCTCGCCGCGGGAGCTTGTGCTCATTGATCGCGCATACGCTGTGGACAATGTGTCGCCCCCGTACTCTGGTGTGAAGCGGATGGTGTTTCTGTCGCTACTGGCCACGGCTAGAATGGTGATTTGGATGACGCGTCTGGAGGAAGTCTTGCGGGGAGGTCGTCTTTCGGATCAGGATCTAATCCGATATTTTGAGCACCAGCTCAAAATGAAGATTAGAACTGAACGGAAACGGCTGCACCCGACAGACTTTAGCAAAAGGTGGATATATGCAGCGAGCCTGGTTCGTGTGACCGGGGCTAGCCTTGATTTTCTTTTTTAGTTCTGCCAAGTCACATCGGGGTGGATTCCTCTGGAACCCCTCCCGCGGTTAAGGTTAGCTTTCTTTTGTATACCTAGTTAATGTGAGTGAATGTATTTGTCCTAGCCTGTTCCCGGCTCCATTGCTTTTGTTATGATCCAGTTCGAGATTCCCACTGACCATTGTTATTTTGCCCCGTTTTATTCTCGGCTGGGTCAGCCTTATATATTCTCCAGTCCAATTTATTTTTGTACCCAGCTTCTCCATTCCCCTTAGAAAGAGAGCGGCTTGATTTTGTCTCTACAGGCAGAATACAGTGGCCTCTTTAATTACGAGGGTGTGTTTGGGTCTTACTAACATTTTGTATAAATATTCATTTGAAATTGTTTTTTGTTTTGGGGATTTTTTGTTTCTTCATACCCCTCCCCATCATATCATCTCATGTACAAATGTTTAAAATCTATTTTTGTACTATAATTGTAAATAGTCACAAATTTTTATGTACAAATTTTAAAATCTATTTTTGTAAATAATCACCAATTTTTATGTACATTTGGGGCGTTTTTGTAGGTCCCCGGTATGTTTTTGCGATATTTTGGTGCTAGATAAGTACGAGTGTTGATGGACAAATTCTTATGGTGAATGAGAATCATTGTAACGTATGTATGGGTCGTGAATCTGATTAGCTAGGTATAGGATATAGTAACTGAAGACCACCCCAAGTTTTTCCCCCTCCCACCTTTCGGCCTTGTGCCATAATTCATGTAAAAATGAATAAATAAAACCAGCCACTTCCCCCCAGACTTTTGTTTGTGTGGATTTTGTGTTGTGGGAGCTTAGTGGAGCATTTGTTCCTCCGTGTTATTTGTTCGCACTCTGTCTCTCGGACATACTGTTTTCCAGCCCGAGTTTATTGCTCGGGCCAGCGTAAAAGTAGTGTTCTTCGGAACGCGAAACACCGGGAAGCAGTTGTCCACCTCGTGGCATGGCCACGGCCTAGCCACTTCCCCCCTGTTCGTTGGAAGAGCCTAGTGGAGTAGTTGTTCCGCAGTGATATCTGCTCGCACTTTGTCTCTTGGACAACTGATTTCCAGCCCGAGTTCATTGCTCGGGCCAGCGTAAAGTAGCGGTTTCTTCGAAAACGCGAAACACCGGAAAGAAGTTGTCCGGTGATCGGTCACTTTTGTGGCATGGCCACAGAAGGACCGGGGAAGTCGGCACTCCCACCACGGCCTCGGTGGGAGACTGGCAACTGTGTGACGCAGACGACGACGACGACGTCATAGCCCGCACCATGACCGAGTGGGAGAGCATGCTGTTCGGCTCCCCCACACCAGCGGAGGCGGCGGCAGCCACACTGTCAGCAGCGACCACCCCAGCAGCGGCGACTGCACCTGCAGCAGAGACCACCCCAGCAGCGGCGACTGCACCTGCAGCAGCGACCAGACCAGCAGCGGCGACTGCACCTGCAGCAGCGACCACCCCAGCAGCGGCGACTGCACCTGCAGCAGCGACCAATCCAGCAGCGGCGACTGCACCTGCAGCAGCGACCAATCCAGCAGCGGCGACTGCAGCAGCAACCAAACGTGCAGCAGCAGCAGCAACCAAACCTGCTCCAGCGACCGGATCTGCAGCAGCATCCAAACCGGCGGCAACTGCAGCAGCAACACCCCCACCGGCACGGACAGCAGCAGCAGCAGCAGCAGCACCAGCGTCCCCCTTACCCTCGACTTCTGGGTGGAAGGGAGGCAAGAAGATCACGCGTAAGGACGAGGACTATTACCAGTCCATCCAAAAGGATTACGCGGACTATATCAGGGGGACGGAGCTCGTCTCGAAGCCGGACCAATTGGCGCAGATCGAGGCGAGAGTCATCACCCTGATCACCAAGGACCTGAAGACCAAAAAACTGATCGGCGTCCCCAGGGATACGTTCGAGGAGGGACTGCAGACACTGAAGATCAGAGCCAGGGCCGTAGCGAGGAGAAGCAACACCACGTGGGACGTCCTGCTCGGCTCCGCCGAAGAAGCCAAGAACTTGATCGGCGTGGTTCTGGAGACCAAAACGCTCCAGTTCCACACGGAGTACATGGGCACGAAGAAGGTGAAAATCACGCTGCACGGCGTCCCCATGGACATTGCTGAGGACCACGTGGGCGCCTTCTTCGTCCAATATGGAAGGGTGGCCGAAGTCTCCTCGCTGCGGTCGAAAGCAGGATTCCTCACGGGAGACATGACCCTGCAGGTGACCCTGGACAAGGAAAACATCGCCAAAATCCCCAACATCCTCACCTGCAGGGGTCGTGTCATCTTCGTCATCGTGGAAGGCAGGAAGCCGTGCTGTTGGGTCTGCGGGTCGGCGGAGCACGTGGCAAAAGCGTGCCCAACCAAGAATCCGGCCTCAAAGGCCCAACCAGCCCAACCAGTCAAGCAGCAACCGGCGGCACAGGCGAAGGATGGCGCAAAACAAGCACAACCCACACAGTCTCCCGTGAGCAACAAAGACGGCGAATGGCAGGTGGTGGCCAGGAAGAAAGCCAAAAAACCTTCCCCGGACAATGTGCCGCCACCTGTCAAGACGCCTGCCAAGCAGACCCCGGTGGGGCTGTCGACTCCTACCAAACCTAAGGAGTCCCCGGCGAAGGCGCCGGCAAAACCAAAGGAGGTGTCTCCTCCCAAACAGAGGAAGGGAAGAAGTCCTTCCCCCCAACAAATGGAAGTACAAAGGACACCCTCCCTGAAACGTGGGAGAGAGGAAGAGGCAGAGGAGCGACACAGCAACACAAAGGCCAGGAGAAGGAGCAGGAGCAACGAAAGGAGGCCGCGAGCCGAAAAATGCAGCTCTCTACCGGTGTCTCCTGCTAGACAGACTTACGCACTAAAGGTAAGAAGTCTTCCTTCATCCCCGCAAAAAGCCTCCCAGTCCCCAGTCTTTAAACTGACCCCCCTGAAATCATGTACTTTAACCCCCACTCCCTCCCCTCCTCCTATGTCCACTCCCTCTCGGGCAAAAAAGAAAAAAGCCCTGCCCCAAGGGGAAGCACTCCTTAAAGTGAGTGAGGACGTTGCCTCTGAGTGGTCATCTCAGAGGCGAAAACTATTAAAGCCCCTGCTGAAGCTGACTTCAGTGGAGGGCAAACCAGTTGAAGATCCTAGAAACTTTCCCCAGGCCCCAGGTGTCATCACCCTGGTGAGGAACACCGGTGGCAACCTGAGGGTCTGGGATCACATCCACGAAGCAAAGAGACATTTTGCAAAAGTTACCATGGTTCAGCACAACACACCTGAACTCAAAAAAATGGAAAAAAATTGTTCGGGGAGGTCCCCTGTTTTACTCCACCCCAGTCTCTATAGGGTAGTGAAACTAACATACCCCACGGACGTTGGCGGCATTGTCCTAGACGGACGGATTACGTCCGATGTAGGAACGGGTTCCCTAGGACAGTCCGTCGGGGTCCTATCTGCTAGGGATTTCCGTCCCGTATGTGACTAGTATTTTTGTTGCATGTTTTTGTTGTTTTTCCTTTTCAGAACTAAATCATGTCTATTAAGATAGCCAGCATAAATGCGAATGGCCTGAGGGATCGGGGTAAGGCTGCTCGCCTGCTTCGTGACCTCTTGTCGTTCGGCGTGGATGTGGCCGCGATCCAAGAGACTCACTTTGTTTGCGAAGTCGACTCGTGTGTGCTGTCTAACGACTATGTCGTCTATTCAGCATATGGGAGCCGGCATGCCAGAGGTGTTTCTTTGCTGGTCAAGCGTACCCTGGATGCGAGGATCGACCTTGTCCATGTCGGTGCCGAGGGCCGGCTGATCGTGGCAGATATTGCAGTGAAAAGCAAGTCGTTCCGGCTGATTGCGGTTTATGCGCCCAATGTCCCAGGTGAGCGTGTCTCTTTCTTTCGGCTGTTGGAGCCCTTCATGGTGCATTCAACACGGCTAATCTTAGTTGGGGACTGGAATGCCGTCCTAACCCCCAAATGGGATAGAGGAAGGGGCGCTAGCGGGTGGAGTGGTGATCGTAGCCTGGTTGATCTGATCGGCGAATTTGGTCTCGTCGATAGATACCGGGTCGATCATCCGGATGGGAGCATGTGGACGTGGACGCATAGTTGGCCTTCTACCCGGGTATCCGCGTACCTGGATAGGATGTTAGTCAGAGAAGCCGACATAGACTTCTTAGAATGTCCAACGTTCCACTGGCTAGGTTACTCGGACCACAAACTCGTTTGTGCCCGGGTGGTGTTAGACTTTAGGCCTAGGTTGGCTGGTTATTGGAAGTTCAATCAGTCCTTATTGGACAGGCGGGACTTTCGTGACCAGCTGACAAAACTAGTTCAGCGGGAATTAACTGGGCGAGTCATTGGGAGTAGGTGGTGGGTTAACCTTAAGGACACCATTAGGTCTTTCGCCACCAAATATAGCCAGCGGCTCAACCTAGATAAGGCTGCGGAGGCAAAGACACTTAGTGCTAATTTCACCCGGGCGGAGGCTGGAGGGGATCCCCTAGAGATAGCCTTAGCCAGGGAGGCCCTGGAGCGCTCGACTAGCGGGCGCTACATGGGTCAGGTAATTAGGGCTAAGTTAAGCAAGATGTCTTCCGAAGCTGTGAACATGGGCGCAGAACTGCGCAAGGAAGAAATTCGCCAGGCCGGCGACCGGTACATTCGAGAGGTACGCGACCCGGAGGGACATCTCCTAAGGTCCACCAACGACATGTGCGAGGCGTTCCGGCAGCATTTCGAACACCGATTTACCAAGGAGCCTGGACTCCGTGACGAGGAGTTTCGCAGCTATTTGGCTGACTTTCCCCGGCTTTTGCCGGCTGAAGCGGCTAGCTGCGAAGGGGAGATTACGGAGGACGAAATCTACGTGGCTTTGAAGAAGGTCGGCAGAGGCAAGTCGCCAGGCTTGGATGGTTTGCCCTATGAAATGTACTTGAGGATGTCGCACCTTTTTGTCCCGCTCTTGGCTGTCGTGTTCAACCACTGGTTTCGGCAGGGGTCCATCCCCGGTCGGATCACCAGGGGCGTGATCACGCTGTTGAGAAAAGGCAAGAAGGTTGGGAGGGAACTAGATGATTACAGGCCCATAACTCTGCTAAACACAGAGTTAAAGATTTTGGCCAAGATCCTGACGAATCGCTTGCAGCTAGTTGCCGAGTCTCTGTTGGGACCGGATCAGACTTGTTCTGTGAAGGGACGAACAATTCAGAGCAACCTGCACTTGATTCGCACGATCGTAGAGGGTGTAGAAGACGACGATGAGGCCGCGCTGATCAATTTGGATCAGTCCAAGGCATTTGATAGGATTGACCATGGCTACCTGGCTGCTGTCCTGCAGGCCGCCGGATTCAAACCCGACTTCAGCCGCTGGATTAGCCTTCTGTATCGCTCCCCCAAGGCTGTGGTACAGGTGAACGGGAAGCTGTCGGGCGCTTTCGCGCTGTCTAGGTCGGTCCGACAGGGTTGTCCACTGTCTTCTCTCCTTTACGTCCTGGCGTTGGAGCCCCTCCTTCGCCGGCTAAGGGACGAGACGGGCAGTCCGGTCCTACGTGGAATCGCAGTCCCTGGCGGAGCTCGAGCCAGGGTTTCCGCGTACGCCGATGACGTAACGACCTTTGTGTCCTCCCGCGGGGACATAGAGGCGGTACAGCAGGCGCTTGTACGGTACGAAAAGGTGACAGGGGCCAGAATTAACTGCGACAAGTCTTCCGGCTTGCGGTTAGGCGCTTGGAAGGGTGTTTCCCTCCCGGGGCCCTTCGACTGGACGGACGGGCCGGTCAAGCTCCTCGGAGTTTGGTTCGGTCCGGACTTACAGTTGGAGAAAAACTGGTCTGAAGTACTGGCAAAGGTCGGCGCGTCGGTCAAGGTTTGGCGTCGACGGGGTCTCTCCGTGAAGGGCTTGGCGGAGGTGTGCAACACATACCTCTTTCCCATGATCCTTTACCGGCTGTCAGTACTTCCCCTTTGTGACGATCATGAGAAGGCGCTCGAGCGTTTGCTATTCTCCTGCCTGTGGAGAGGACGCAAACACATGGTCGACAAAGGAGTCTGTTGCCTCCGTCCGTGTCAAGGGGGTCTGGGGATGCCACACTTGAGGAGCCACGTGCTCGCTTCGAGGTTGGCATTTCTCAGGCGCGCGTTGGAGGAAGATCGGTTGCTGGCGGGGGTAGTGAGGGACATGTTCCCTTGCCTTACCATCGCTCCCCCGACCCTATGGCTGACCGTCAGGCCTTGGGTGCGACCGAAATTCCTGCTCGAATGTCTGGCGGCCTTACAGGCCATTCCACGGTCCAGTGACCTTTCACAGCCTAGGAAACTCTTCTATCAGGGATTAGTGGAGGGTGCCGTGAAGGATAAGCTGTGGAGTAAGCTCGGCATGTCGAGAGTGGAGTACCGCTCTCATTGGTCTTGGGCGCCAGGTGCGGATTGGCTCAGCAACTCTGAGTTTTCTCTGACCTGGCGATTGGCTCGGAATGGGTTGTCGCTCAATGACAAGCGTTTCGCAATGGGCCTGGCGGATTTGCCAGATTGTGAACGTTGCAACCTTGGAATTAAGGAGACGTCGGCGCACGCCTTCTTCCATTGTTCGCGCGTTCGCCCGTTGTGGGCGCGTGTCGGCGAGTTGACTGCTCGTATCTCGCCGCGGGAGCTTGTGCTCATTGATCGCGCATACGCTGTGGACAATGTGTCGCCCCCGTACTCTGGTGTGAAGCGGATGGTGTTTCTGTCGCTACTGGCCACGGCTAGAATGGTGATTTGGATGACGCGTCTGGAGGAAGTCTTGCGGGGGGGGTCGTCTTTCGGATCAGGATCTAATCCGATATTTTGAGCACCAGCTCAAAATGAAGATTAGAACTGAACGGAAACGGCTACACCCGACAGACTTTAGCAAAAGGTGGATATATGCAGCGAGCCTGGTTCGTGTGACCGGGGCTAGCCTTGATTTTCTTTTTTAGTTCTGCCAAGTCATATCGGGGTGGATTCCTCTGGAACCCCTCCCGCGGTTAAGGTTAGCATTCTTTTGTATACCTAGTTAATGTGAGTGAATGTGTTTGTCCTAGCCTGTTCCCGGCTCCATTGTTTTTGTTATGATCCAGTTCGAGATTCCCACTGACCATTGTTATTTTGTCCCGTTTTATTCTCGGCTGGGTCAGCCTTATATATTCTCCAGTCCAATTTATTTTTGTACCCAGCTTCTCCATTCCCCTTAGAAAGAGAGCGGCTTGATTTTGTCTCTACAGGCAGAATACAGTGGCCTCTTTAATTACGAGGGTGTGTTTGGGTCTTACTAACATTTTGTATAAATATTCATTTGAAATTGTTTTTTTTGTTTTGGGGATTTTTGTTTCTTCATACCCCTTCCCATCACATCATCGCATGTACAAATGTTAAAATCTATTTTTGTATTATACTTGTAAATAGTCACAAATTTTTATGTACAAATTGTAAAATCTATTTTTGTAAATAATCACAAATTTTTATGTACATTTGGGGCGTTTTGTAGGTCCCCGGTATGTTTTTGCGATATTTTGGTGCTAGATAAGTATGAGTGTTGATGGACAAATTCTTATGGTGAATGAGAATCATTGTAACGTATGCATGGGTCGTGAATCTGATTAGCTAGGTATAGGACATAGTAACTGAAGACCACCCCAAGTTTTGTTCCCCCTCCCACCTTTCGGCCTTGAGCCATAATTCATGTAAAAATGAATAAATAAAACCAGCCACTTCCCCCCAGACTTTTGTTTGTGTGGATTTTGTGTTGTGGGAGCTTAGTGGAGCATTTGTTCCTCCGTGTTATTTGTTCGCACTCTGTCTCTCGGACATACTGTTTTCCAGCCCGAGTTTATTGCTCGGGCCAGCGTAAAAGTAGTGTTCTTCGGAACGCGAAACACCGGGAAGCAGTTGTCCACCTCGTGGCATGGCCACGGCCTAGCCACTTCCCCCCTGTTCGTTGGAAGAGCCTAGTGGAGTAGTTGTTCCGCAGTGATATCTGCTCGCACTTTGTCTCTTGGACAACTGATTTCCAGCCCGAGTTCATTGCTCGGGCCAGCGTAAAGTAGCGGTTTCTTCGAAAACGCGAAACACCGGAAAGAAGTTGTCCGGTGATCGGTCACTTTTGTGGCATGGCCACAGAAGGACCGGGGGAAGTCGGCACTCCCACCACGGCGTCGGTGGGAGACTGGCAACTGTGTGTCGCAGACGACGACGACGTCATAGCCCGCACCATGACCGAGTGGGAGAGCATGCTGTTCGGCTCCCCCACACCAGCGGAGGCGGCGGCGGCGGCCACACTGTCAGCAGCGACCAGACCAGCAGCGGCGACTGCACCTGCAGCAGAGACCACCCCAGCAGCGGCGACTGCACCTGCAGCAGCGACCAGACCAGCAGCGGCGACTGCACCTGCAGCAGCGACTACCCCAGCAGCGGCGACTGCACCTGCAGCAGCGATCAATCCAGCAGCGGCGACTGCACCTGCAGCAGCGACCAATCCAGCAGCGGCGACTGCACCTGCAGCAGCAACCAAACGTGCAGCAGCAGCAACCAAACCTGCTCCAGCGACCGGATCTGCAGCAGCATCCAAACCGGCGGCAACTGCAGCAGCAACACCCCCACCGGCACGGACAGCAGCAGCAGCAGCAGCAGCAGCAGCAGCAGCAGCACCAGCGTCCCCCCTGCCTTCGACCTCTGGGTGGAACGGAGGCAGGAAAATAACGCGTAAGGACGAGGACTATTACCAGTCCATCCAAAAGGATTACGCGGACTACATCAGGGGGACGGAGCTCGTCTCGAAGCCGGACCAATTGGCGCAGATCGAGGCGAGAGTCATCACCCTGATCACCAAGGACCTGAAGACCAAAAAACTGATCGGCGTCCCCAGGGATACGTTCGAGGAGGGACTGCAGACACTGAAGATCAGAGCCAGGGCCGTAGCGAGGAGAAGCAACACCACGTGGGACGTCCTGCTCGGCTCCGCCGAAGAAGCCAAGAACTTGATCGGCGTGGTTCTGGAGACCAAAACGCTCCAGTTCCACACGGAGTACATGGGCACGAAGAAGGTGAAAATCACGCTGCACGGCGTCCCCATGGACATTGCTGAGGACCACGTGGGCGCCTTCTTCGTCCAATATGGAAGGGTGGCCGAAGTCTCCTCGCTGCGGTCGAAAGCAGGATTCCTCACGGGAGACATGACCCTGCAGGTGACCCTGGACAAGGAAAACATCGCCAAAATCCCCAACATCCTCACCTGCAGGGGTCGTGCCATCTTCGTCATCGTGGAAGGCAGGAAGCCGTGCTGTTGGGTCTGCGGGTCGGCGGAGCACGTGGCAAAAGCGTGCCCAACCAAGAATCCGGCCTCAAAGGCCCAACCAGCCCAACCAGTCAAGCAGCAACCGGCGGCACAGGCGAAGGATGGCGCAAAACAAGCACAACCCACACAGTCTCCCGTGAGCAACAAAGACGGCGAATGGCAGGTGGTGGCCAGGAAGAAACCTAAAAAACCTTCCCCGGACAATGTGCCGCCACCTGTCAAGACGCCCGCCAAGCAGACCCCGGTGGGGCTGTCGACTCCGACCAAACCAAGGGAGTCCCCGGCAAAGGCGCCGGCAAAACCAAAGGAGGTGTCTCCTCCCAAACAGAGGAAGGGAAGAAGTCCTTCCCCCCAACAAATGGAAGTACAAAGGACACCCTCCCTGAAGCGTGGGAGAGAGGAAGAGGCAGAGGAGCAGCACAACAACACAAAGGCCAGGAGAAGGAGCCGGAGCAACGAAAGGAGGCCGCGAGCCGAAAAATGCAGCTCTCTACCAGTGTCTCCGGTTAAACAGACTTATGCACTAAAGGTAAGAAGTCTTCCTTCATCCCCGCAAAAAGCCTCCCAGTCCCCAGTCTTTAAACTGACCCCCCTGAAATCTTGTGCTTTAACCCCCACTCCCTCCCCTCCTCCTCTGTCCACTCCCTCTCGGGCAAAAAAAGAAAAAAGCCCTGCCCCAAGGGGAAGCACTCCTTAAAGTGAGTGAGGACATTGCCTCTGAGTGGTCATCTCAGAGGCGAAAACTCTTAAAGCCCCTGCTGAGGCTGACCTCAGTGGAGTGCAAGAACACTGAAAATCCCAGAAACTTTCCCCAGGCCCCAGGTGTCATCACCCTGGTGAGGAACACCGGTGGCAACCTGAGGGTCTGGGACCACATCCACGAAGCAAAAAGACATTTTGCAAAAGTTACTATGGTTCAGCTCAACACACCTGAACTCAAAAAAATGGAAAAAAATTGTTCGGGGAGGTCCCCTGTTTTACTCCACCCCAGTCTCTATAGGGTAGTGAAACTAACATACCCCACGGACGTTGGCGGCATTGTCCTAGACGGACGGATTACGTCCGATGTAGGAACGGGTTCCCTAGGACAGTCCGTCGGGGTCCTATCTGCTAGGGATTTCCGTCCCGTATGTGACTAGTATTTTTGTTGCATGTTTTTTGTTGTTTTTCCTTTTCAGAACTAAATCATGTCTATTAAGATAGCCAGCTTAAATGCGAATGGCCTGAGGGATCGGGGTAAGGCGGCTCGCCTGCTTCGTGACCTCTTGTCGTTCGGCGTGGATGTGGCCGCGATCCAAGAGACTCACTTTGTTTGCGAAGTCGACTCGTGTGTGCTGTCTAACGACTATGTCGTCTATTCAGCATATGGGAGCCGGCATGCCAGAGGTGTTTCTTTGCTGGTCAAGCGTACCCTGGATGCGAGGATCGACCTTGTCCATGTCGGTGCCGAGGGCCGGCTGATCGTGGCAGATATTGCAGTGAAAAGCAAGTCGTTCCGGCTGATTGCGGTTTATGCGCCCAATGTCCCAGGTGAGCGTGTCTCTTTCTTTCGGCTGTTGGAGCCCTTCATGGTGCATTCAACACGGCTAATCTTAGTTGGGGACTGGAATGCCGTCCTAACCCCCAAATGGGATAGAGGAAGGGGCGCTAGCGGGTGGAGTGGTGATCGTAGCCTGGTTGATCTGATCGGCGAATTTGGTCTCGTCGATAGATACCGGGTCGATCATCCGGATGGGAGCATGTGGACGTGGACGCATAGTTGGCCTTCTACCCGGGTATCCGCATACCTGGATAGGATGTTAGTCAGAGAAGCCGACATAGACTTCTTAGAATGTCCAACGTTCCACTGGTTAGGCTACTCGGACCACAAACTCGTTTGTGCCCGGGTGGTGTTAGACTTTAGGCCTAGGTTGGCTGGTTATTGGAAGTTCAATCAGTCCTTATTGGACAGGCGGGACTTTCGTGACCAGCTGACAAAACTAGTTCAGCGGGAATTAACTGGGCGAGTCATTGGGAGTAGGTGGTGGGTTAACCTTAAGGACACCATTAGGTCTTTTGCCACCAAATATAGCCAGCGGCTCAACCTAGATAAGGCTGCGGAGGCAAAGACACTTAGTGCTAATTTCGCCCGGGCGGAGGCTGGTGGGGATCCCCTAGAGATAGCCTTAGCCAGGGAGGCCCTGGAGCGTTCGACTAGCGGGCGCTACATGGGTCAGGTAATTAGGGCTAAGTTAAGCAAGATGTCTTCCGAAGCTGTGAACATGGGCGCAGAACTGCGCAAGGAAGAAATTCGCCAGGCCGGCGACCGGTACATTCGAGAGGTACGCGACCCGGAGGGACATCTCCTAAGGTCCACCAACGACATGTGCGAGGCGTTCCGGCAGCATTTCGAACACCGATTTACCAAGGAGCCTGGACTCCGTGACGAGGAGTTTCGCAGCTATTTGGCTGACTTTCCCCGGCTTTTGCCGGCTGAAGCGGCTAGCTGTGAAGGGGAGATTACGGAGGACGAAATCTACGTGGCTTTGAAGAAGGTCGGCAGAGGCAAGTCGCCAGGCTTGGATGGTTTGCCCTATGAAATGTACTTGAGGATGTCGCACCTTTTTGTCCCGCTCTTGGCTGTCGTGTTCAACCACTGGTTTCGGCAGGGGTCCATCCCCGGTCGGATCACCAGGGGCGTGATCACGCTGTTGAGAAAAGGCAAGAAGGTTGGGAGGGAACTAGATGATTACAGGCCCATAACTCTGCTAAACACAGAGTTAAAGATTTTGGCCAAGATCCTGACGAATCGCTTGCAGCTAGTTGCCGAGTCTCTGTTGGGACCGGATCAGACTTGTTCTGTGAAGGGACGAACAATTCAGAGCAACCTGCACTTGATTCGCACGATCGTAGAGGGTGTAGAAGACGACGATGAGGCCGCGCTGATCAATTTGGATCAGTCCAAGGCATTTGATAGGATTGACCATGGCTACCTGGCTGCTGTCCTGCAGGCCGCCGGATTCAAACCCGACTTCAGCCGCTGGATTAGCCTTCTGTATCGCTCCCCCAAGGCTGTGGTACAGGTGAACGGGAAGCTGTCGGGCGCTTTCGCGCTGTCTAGGTCGGTCCGACAGGGTTGTCCACTGTCTTCTCTCCTTTACGTCCTGGCGTTGGAGCCCCTCCTTCGCCGGCTAAGGGACGAGACGGGCAGTCCGGTCCTACGTGGAATCGCAGTCCCTGGCGGAGCTCGAGCCAGGGTTTCCGCGTACGCCGATGACGTAACGACCTTTGTGTCCTCCCGCAGGGACATAGAGGCGGTACAGCAGGCGCTTGTACGGTACGAGAAGGTGACAGGGGCCAGAATTAACTGCGACAAGTCTTCCGGCTTGCGGTTAGGCGCTTGGAAGGGTGTTTCCCTCCCGGGGCCCTTCGACTGGACGGACGGGCCGGTCAAGCTCCTCGGAGTTTGGTTCGGTCCGGACTTACAGTTGGAGAAAAACTGGTCTGAAGTACTGGCAAAGGTCGGCGCGTCGGTCAAGGTTTGGCGTCGACGGGGTCTCTCCGTGAAGGGCTTGGCGGAGGTGTGCAACACATACCTCTTTCCCATGATCCTTTACCGGCTGTCAGTACTTCCCCTTTGTGACGATCATGAGAAGGCGCTCGAGCGTTTGCTATTCTCCTGCCTGTGGAGAGGACGCAAACACATGGTCGACAAAGGAGTCTGTTGCCTCCGTCCGTGTCAAGGGGGTCTGGGGATGCCACACTTGAGGAGCCACGTGCTCGCTTCGAGGTTGGCATTTCTCAGGCGCGCGTTGGAGGAAGATCGGTTGCTTGCGGGGGTAGTGAGGGACATGTTCCCTTGCCTTACCATCGCTCCCCCGACCCTATGGCTGACCGTCAGGCCTTGGGTGCGACCGAAATTCCTGCTCGAATGTCTGGCGGCCTTACAGGCCATTCCACGGTCCAGTGACCTTTCACAGCCTAGGAAACTCTTCTATCGGGGATTAGTGGAGGGTGCCGTGAAGGATAAGCTGTGGAGTAAGCTCGGCATGTCGAGAGTGGAGTACCGCTCTCATTGGTCTTGGGCGCCAGGTGCGGATTGGCTCAGCAACTCTGAGTTTTCTCTGACCTGGCGATTGGCTCGGAATGGTTTGTCGCTCAATGACAAGCGTTTCGCAATGGGCCTGGCGGATTTGCCAGATTGTGAACGTTGCAACCTTGGAATCAAGGAGACGTCGGCGCACGCCTTCTTCCATTGTTCGCGCGTTCGCCCGTTGTGGGCGCGTGTCGGCGAGCTGACTGCTCGTATCACGCCGCGGGAGCTTGTGCTCATTGATCGCGCATACGCTGTGGACAATGTGTCGCCCCCGTACTCTGGTGTGAAGCGGATGGTGTTTCTGTCGCTACTGGCCACGGCTAGAATGGTGATTTGGATGACGCGTCTGGAGGAAGTCTTGCGGGGAGGTCGTCTTTCGGATCAGGATCTAATCCGATATTTTGAGCACCAGCTCAAAATGAAGATTAGAACTGAACGGAAACGGCTGCACCCGACAGACTTTAGCAAAAGGTGGATATATGCAGCGAGCCTGGTTCGTGTGACCGGGGCTAGCCTTGATTTTCTGTTTTAGTTCTGCCAAGTCACATCGGGGTGGATTCCTCTGGAACCCCTCCCGCGGTTAAGGTTAGCTTTCTTTTGTATACCTAGTTAATGTGAGTGAATGTATTTGTCCTAGCCTGTTCCCGGCTCCATTGCTTTTGTTATGATCCAGTTCGAGACTCCCACTGACCATTGTTATTTTGCCCCGTTTTATTCTCGGCTGGGTCAGCCTTATATATTCTCCAGTCCATTTTATTTTTGTACCCAGTTTCTCCATTCCCCTTAGAAAGAGAGCGGCTTGATTTTGTCTCTACAGGCAGAATACAGTGGCCTCTTTAATTACGAGGGTGTGTTTGGGTCTTACTAACATTTTGTATAAATATTCATTTGAAATTGTTTTTTGTTTTGGGGATTTTTTGTTTCTTCATACCCCTCCCCATCATATCATCTCATGTACAAATGTTAAAATCTATTTTTGTACTATAATTGTAAATAGTCACAAATTTTTATGTACAAATTTTAAAATCTATTTTTGTAAATAATCACAAATTTTTATGTACATTTGGGGCGTTTTTGTAGGTCCCCGGTATGTTTTTGCGATATTTTGGTGCTAGATAAGTACGAGTGTTGATGGACAAATTCTTATGGTGAATGAGAATCATTGTAACGTATGTATGGGTCGTGAATCTGATTAGCTAGGTATAGGATATAGTAACTGAAGACCACCCCAAGTTTTGTTCCCCCTCCCACCTTTCGGCCTTGAGCCATAATTCATGTAAAAATGAATAAATAAAACCAGCCACTTCCCCCCAGACTTTTGTTTGTGTGGATTTTGTGTTGTGGGAGCTTAGTGGAGCATTTGTTCCTCCGTGTTATTTGTTCGCACTCTGTCTCTCGGACATACTGTTTTCCAGCCCGAGTTTATTGCTCGGGCCAGCGTAAAAGTAGTGTTCTTCGGAACGCGAAACACCGGGAAGCAGTTGTCCACCTCGTGGCATGGCCACGGCCTAGCCACTTCCCCCCTGTTCGTTGGAAGAGCCTAGTGGAGTAGTTGTTCCGCAGTGATATCTGCTCGCACTTTGTCTCTTGGACAACTGATTTCCAGCCCGAGTTCATTGCTCGGGCCAGCGTAAAGTAGCGGTTTCTTCGAAAACGCGAAACACCAAAGGAAGTTGTCCGGTGATCGGTCACTTTTGTGGCATGGCCACAGAAGGACCGGGGAAGTCGGCACTCCCACCACGGCGTCGGTGGGAGACTGGCAACTGTGTGTCGCAGACGACGACGACGTCATAGCCCGCACCATGACCGAGTGGGAGAGCATGCTGTTCGGCTCCCCCACACCAGCGGAGGCGGCGGCGGCGGCCACACTGTCAGCAGCGACCAGACCAGCAGCGGCGACTGCACCTGCAGCAGAGACCACCCCAGCAGCGGCGACTGCACCTGCAGCAGCGACCAGACCAGCAGCGGCGACTGCACCTGCAGCAGCGACTACCCCAGCAGCGGCGACTGCACCTGCAGCAGCGACCAATCCAGCAGCGGCGACTGCACCTGCAGCAGCGACCAATCCAGCAGCGGCGACTGCACCTGCAGCAGCAACCAAACGTGCAGCAGCAGCAACCAAACCTGCTCCAGCGACCGGATCTGCAGCAGCATCCAAACCGGCGGCAACTGCAGCAGCAACACCCCCACCGGCACGGACAGCAGCAGCAGCAGCAGCAGCAGCAGCAGCAGCAGCACCAGCGTCCCCCCTGCCTTCGACCTCTGGGTGGAACGGAGGCAGGAAAATAACGCGTAAGGACGAGGACTATTACCAGTCCATCCAAAAGGATTACGCGGACTACATCAGGGGGACGGAGCTCGTCTCGAAGCCGGACCAATTGGCGCAGATCGAGGCGAGAGTCATCACCCTGATCACCAAGGACCTGAAGACCAAAAAACTGATCGGCGTCCCCAGGGATACGTTCGAGGAGGGACTGCAGACACTGAAGATCAGAGCCAGGGCCGTAGCGAGGAGAAGCAACACCACGTGGGACGTCCTGCTCGGCTCCGCCGAAGAAGCCAAGAACTTGATCGGCGTGGTTCTGGAGACCAAAACGCTCCAGTTCCACACGGAGTACATGGGCACGAAGAAGGTGAAAATCACGCTGCACGGCGTCCCCATGGACATTGCTGAGGACCACGTGGGCGCCTTCTTCGTCCAATATGGAAGGGTGGCCGAAGTCTCCTCGCTGCGGTCGAAAGCAGGATTCCTCACGGGAGACATGACCCTGCAGGTGACCCTGGACAAGGAAAACATCGCCAAAATCCCCAACATCCTCACCTGCAGGGGTCGTGCCATCTTCGTCATCGTGGAAGGCAGGAAGCCGTGCTGTTGGGTCTGCGGGTCGGCGGAGCACGTGGCAAAAGCGTGCCCAACCAAGAATCCGGCCTCAAAGGCCCAACCAGCCCAACCAGTCAAGCAGCAACCGGCGGCACAGGCGAAGGATGGCGCAAAACAAGCACAACCCACACAGTCTCCCGTGAGCAACAAAGACGGCGAATGGCAGGTGGTGGCCAGGAAGAAACCTAAAAAACCTTCCCCGGACAATGTGCCGCCACCTGTCAAGACGCCCGCCAAGCAGACCCCGGTGGGGCTGTCGACTCCGACCAAACCAAGGGAGTCCCCGGCAAAGGCGCCGGCAAAACCAAAGGAGGTGTCTCCTCCCAAACAGAGGAAGGGAAGAAGTCCTTCCCCCCAACAAATGGAAGTACAAAGGACACCCTCCCTGAAGCGTGGGAGAGAGGAAGAGGCAGAGGAGCAGCACAACAACACAAAGGCCAGGAGAAGGAGCCGGAGCAACGAAAGGAGGCCGCGAGCCGAAAAATGCAGCTCTCTACCAGTGTCTCCGGTTAAACAGACTTATGCACTAAAGGTAAGAAGTCTTCCTTCATCCCCGCAAAAAGCCTCCCAGTCCCCAGTCTTTAAACTGACCCCCCTGAAATCTTGTGCTTTAACCCCCACTCCCTCCCCTCCTCCTCTGTCCACTCCCTCTCGGGCAAAAAAGAAAAAAGCCCTGCCCCAAGGGGAAGCACTCCTTAAAGTGAGTGAGGACATTGCCTCTGAGTGGTCATCTCAGAGGCGAAAACTCTTAAAGCCCCTGCTGAGGCTGACCTCAGTGGAGGGCAAGAACACTGAAAATCCCAGAAACTTTCCCCAGGCCCCAGGTGTCATCACCCTGGTGAGGAACACCGGTGGCAACCTGAGGGTCTGGGACCACATCCACGAAGCAAAAAGACATTTTGCAAAAGTTACTATGGTTCAGCTCAACACACCTGAACTCAAAAAAATGGAAAAAAATTGTTCGGGGAGGTCCCCTGTTTTACTCCACCCCAGTCTCTATATAGGGCAGGAAACTACCATACCCCACGGACGTTGGCGGCATTGTCCTAGACGGACGGATTACGTCCGATGTAGGAACGGGTTCCCTAGGACAGTCCGTCGGGGTCCTATCTGCTAGGGATTTCCGTCCCGTATGTGACTAGTATTTTTGTTGCATGTTTTTTGTTGTTTTTCCTTTTCAGAACTAAATCATGTCTATTAAGATAGCCAGCTTAAATGCGAATGGCCTGAGGGATCGGGTAAGGCGGCTCGCCTGCTTTCAGGACCTCTTGTCGTTCGGCGTGGATGTGGCCGCGATCCAAGAGACTCACTTTGTTTGCGAAGTCGACTCGTGTGTGCTGTCTAACGACTATGTCGTCTATTCAGCATATGGGAGCCGGCATGCCAGAGGTGTTTCTTTGCTGGTCAAGCGTACCCTGGATGCGAGGATCGACCTTGTCCATGTCGGTGCCGAGGGCCGGCTGATCGTGGCAGATATTGCAGAAAAGCAAGTCGTTCCGGCTGATTGCGGTTTATGCGCCCAATGTCCCAGGTGAGCGTGTCTCTTCTTTCGGCTGTTGGAGCCCTTCATGGTGCATTCAACACGGCTAATCTTAGTTGGGGACTGGAATGCCGTCCTAACCCCCAAATGGGATAGAGGAAGGGGCGCTAGCGGGTAGAGTGGTGATCGTAGCCTGGTTGATCTGATCGGCGAATTTGGTCTCGTCGATAGATACCGGGTCGATCATCCCGATGGGAGCATGTGGACGTGGACGCATAGTTGGCCTTCTACCCGGGTATCCGCATACCTGGATAGGATAAGAATAGAGAAGCCGACATAGACTTCTTAGAATGTCCAACGTTCCACTGGTTAGGCTACTCGGACCACAAACTCGTTTGTGCCTGCAGTTAGACTTTGTGGCCTAGGTTGGCTGGTTATTGAAGTTCAATCAGTCCTTATTGACAGGCGGGACTTTCGTGACCAGCTGACAAACTAGTTCAGCGGGAATTAACTGGGCGAGTCATTGGGAGTAGTGGTGGGTTAACCTTAAGGACACCATTAGGTCTTTTGCCACCAAATATAGCCATGGCTCAACCTAGATAAGGCTGCGGAGGCAAAGACACTTAGTGCTAATTTCGCCTGGGCGGAGGCTGGTGGGGATCCCCTAGAGATAGCCTTAGCCAGGAGGCCCTGAGCGTTCGACTAGCGGGCGCTACATGGGTCAGGTAATTAGGCTAAGTTAAGCAAAGATGTCTTCCGAAGCTGTGAACATGGGCGCAGAACTGCGCAAGGAAGAAATTCGCCAGGCCGGCGACCGGTACATTCGAGAGGTACGCGACCCGGAGGGACATCTCCCAAGGGTCCACCAACGTATTATGTGCGAGGCGTTCCGGCAGCATTTCGAACACCGATTTAACAAGGAGCCTGGACTCCGTGACGAGGAGTTTCTGCAGCTATTTGGCTTGACTTTCCCCGGCTTTTGCCGGCTGGAAGCGGCTAGCTGTGAAGGAGATTACGGAGGACGAAATCGTCAGCTTTGAAGAAGGTCGGCAGAGGCAAGTCGCCAGGCTTGGATGGTTTGCCCCTATGAAATGTGCCGGGGGATGTACTTTTGTCCCGCTCTTGGCTGTCGTGTTCAACCACTGGTTTCGGCAAGGGGTCCATCCCCGGTCGGATCACGGAGAACCACGTGATCACGCTGTTGAGAAAAGGCAAGAAGGTTGGGGAGGGAACTAGATGATTACAGGCCCATAACTCTGCTAAACACAGAGTTAAAGATTTTGGCCAAGATCTGACGAATCGCTTGCAGCCAGTTGCCGGGCGAGTCTCTGTTGGGACCGGATCAGACTTGTTCTGTGAAGGGACGAACAATTCAGAGCAACCTGCACTTGATTCGCACGATCGTAGAGGGTGTAGAAGACGACGACGATGAGGCCGCGCTGATCAATTTGGATCAGTCAGGCATTTGATAGGATTGACCATGGCTACCTGGCTGCTGTCCTGCAGGCCGCCGGATTCTCCGACTTCCTTGGATTAGCCTTCTGTATCGCTCCCCCAAGGCTGTGGTACGGGTGAACGAGGAAGTTGTCGGGCGCTTTCGCGCTGTCTGGGTCGGTCCGACAGGGTTGTCCACTGTCTTCTCTCCTTTACGTCCTGGCGTTGGAGCCCGCAGCACATGACGCAAGAGACGAGACGGGCAGTCCGGTCCTACGTGGAATCGCAGTCCCTGGCGGAGCTCGAGCCAGAACCGGTACGCCGATGACGTAACAACCTTTGTGTCCTCCCGCAGGGATATAGAGGCGGTGGCAGGCGCTGTACGGTACGAGAGGTGACGAAGGCCAAATTAACGCGACAAGTCTTCCGGCTTGCGGTTAGGCGCTTGGAAGGGTGTTTCCCTCCGGGGCCCTTCGACTGGACGGACGGAGCCGGTCAAGCTCCTCGGGTTTGGTTCGGTCCGGACTTACAGTTGAACTGGTCTGAAGTACTGGCAAAGGTCGGCGCGTCGGTCCAGGTTTGGCGTCGACGGGGTCTCTCCGTGAAGAGGGCGCTTGAGGTGTGCAACATACCTCTTTCCCATGATCCTTTACCGGCTGTCAGTACTTCCCCTTTGTGACGATCATGAGAGCGCTCGAGCGTTTGCTATTCTCCTGCCTGTGGAGAGGACGCAAACACATGGTCGACAAAGGTCTGTTGCCTCCGTCCGTGTCAAGGGGGTCTGGGGATGCCACACTTGAGGAGCCACGTGCTCGCGCTTTAGAGGTTGGCATTCTCGAGCGCGCGTTGGAGGAAGATCAGTTTGCTTGCGGGGGGTAGTGAGGGACATGTTCCTTGCCTTACCATCGCTCCCCCGACCCTATGGCCACCGTCAGGCCTTGGGAACGCGACCGAAATTCCTGCTCGAATGTCTTGTATACAGGCCATTCCACGGTCAGTGACCTTTCACAGCCTAGGAAACTCTTCTATCCCGAAGAGTTAAGTGGAGGGTGCCGTGAAGGATAAGCTGTGGAGTAAGCTCGGCATGTCGAGAGTGCCACCCGCTCTCATTGGTCTTGGGCGCCAGGTGCGGATTGGCTCAGCAACTCTGCAGGTTTTCTCTGACCACAGCGATTGGCTCCAGAATGGTTTGTCGCTCAATGACAAGCGTTTCGCAATGGGCCTGGCGGATTTGCCAGATTGTGAACGTTGCAACGGAATCAAGGAGACGTCGGCGCACGCCTTCTTCCATTGTTCGCGCGTTCGCCCGTTGTGGGCGCGTGTCGGCGAGTTGACTGCTCGTATCACGCCGCGGGGAGCTTGTGCTCATTGATCGCGCATACGCTGTGGACAATGTGTCGCCCCCGTACTCTGGTGTGAAGCGGAAGTGGTGTTTCTGTCGCTACTGGCCACGGCTAGAATGGTGATTCGGATGACGCGTCTGGAAGTCTTGCGAGGAGGTCGTCTTTCGGATCAGGATCTAATCCGATATTTTGAGCACCGGCTCAAAATGAAGATTGAACTGAACGGAAACGGCTACCCGACAGACTTTAGCAAAAGGTGGATATATGCAGCGAGCCTGGTTCGTGTGACGGAGGCTGCTTATGATTTTCTGTTTTAGTTCTGCCAAGTCACATCGGGGTGGATTCCTCTGGAACCCCTCCCTCTTTTGTATACCTAGTTAATGTGAGTGAATGTATTTGTCCTGGCTTTGTTCCCGGCTCCATTGCTTTTGTTATGATCCAGTTCGAGACTCCCACTGACCATTGTTATTTTGCCCCGTTTTATTCTCAGCTGGGTCAGCCTTGCCATGATACTCCAGTCCATTTTATTTTTGTACCCAGTTTCTCCATTCCCCTTAGAAAGAGAGCGGCTTGATTTTGTCTCTACAGGCAGAATACAGTGGCCTCTTTGGTGGTGTGTTTGGGTCTTACTAACATTTTGTATAAATATTCATTTGAAATTGTTTTTTGTTTTGGGGATTTTTTGTTTCTTCATACCCTCCCATCATATCATCTCATGTACAAATGTTAAAATCTATTTTTTGTACTACTCAGTGTAAATAGTCACAAATTTTTATGTACAAATTTTAAAATCATTTTTGTAAATAATCACAAATTTTTATGTACATTTGGGGCGTTTTTGTAGGTCCCCGGTATGTTTTTGCGATATTTGGTTGCTAGATAAGTACGAGTGTTGATGGACAAATTCTTATGGTGAATGAGAATCATTGTAACGTATGTATGGGTCGTGAATCTGATTAGCTAGGTATAGGATATAGTAACTTGAGAACTTCCCCCGTTTTGTTCCCCCTCCCACCTTTCGGCCTTGTGCCATAATTCATGTAAAAATGAATAAATAAAACCAGCCACTTCCCACCCGGGATTTTGTGTTGTTTTTGTAATAAGAAGCTCAAGCAGCATTTGTTCCGCAGTGATATTTGCCATTGCTTTGTGTCTTGGGCAACTGTTTTCCAGCCCGAGTTTATTGCTCGGGCCAGCGTAAAAGTAGTGTTCTTCGGAACGCGAAACACCGGGAAGCAGTTGTCCACCTCGTGGCATGGCCACGGCCTAGCCACTTCCCCCCTGTTCGTTGGAAGAGCCTAGTGGAGTAGTTGTTCCGCAGTGATATCTGCTCGCACTTTGTCTCTTGGACAACTGATTTCCAGCCCGAGTTCATTGCTCGGGCCAGCGTAAAGTAGCGGTTTCTTCGAAAACGCGAAACACCGGAAAGAAGTTGTCCGGTGATCGGTCACTTTGTGGCATGGCCACAGAAGGACCGGGGGAAGTCGGCACTCCCACCACGGCGTCGGTGGGAGACTGGCAACTGTGTGACGCAGACGACGACGACGTCATAGCCCGCACCATGACCGAGTGGGAGAGCATGCTGTTCGGCTCCCCCACACCAGCGGAGGCGGCGGCGGCCACACTGTCAGCAGCGACCGGACCAGCAGCGGCGACTGCACCTGCAGCAGAGACCACCCCAGCAGCGGCGACTGCACCTGCAGCAGCGACCAGACCAGCAGCGGCGACTGCACCTGCAGCAGCGACCACCCCAGCAGCGGCGACTGCACCTGCAGCAGCGACCAATCCAGCAGCGGCGACTGCACCTGCAGCAGCGACCAATCCAGCAGCGGCGACTGCACCTGCAGCAGCAACCAAACGTGCAGCAGCAGCAACCAAACCTGCTCCAGCGACCGGATCTGCAGCAGCATCCAAACCGGCGGCAACTGCAGCAGCAACACCCCCACCGGCACGGACAGCAGCAGCAGCAGCAGCAGCAGCAGCAGCACCAGCGTCCCCCCTGCCTTCGACCTCTGGGTGGAACGGAGGCAGGAAAATAACGCGTAAGGACGAGGAGTACTACCAGTCCATCCAGAAGGATTACGCGGAATACATCAGGGGGACGGAGCTCGTCTCGAAGCCGGACCAATTGGCGCAGATCGAGGCGAGAGTCATCACCCTGATCACCAAGGACCTGAAGACCAAAAAACTGATCGGCGTCCCCAGGGATACGTTCGAGGAGGGACTGCAGACACTGAAGATCAGAGCCAGGGCCGTAGCGAGGAGAAGCAACACCACGTGGGACGTCCTGCTCGGCTCCGCCGAAGAAGCCAAGAACTTGATCGGCGTGGTTCTGGAGACCAAAACGCTCCAGTTCCACACGGAGTACATGGGCACGAAGAAGGTGAAAATCACGCTGCACGGCGTCCCCATGGACATTGCTGAGGACCACGTGGGCGCCTTCTTCGTCCAATATGGAAGGGTGGCCGAAGTCTCCTCGCTGCGGTCGAAAGCAGGATTCCTCACGGGAGACATGACCCTGCAGGTGACCCTGGACAAGGAAAACATCGCCAAAATCCCCAACATCCTCACCTGCAGGGGTCGTGCCATCTTCGTCATCGTGGAAGGCAGGAAGCCGTGCTGTTGGGTCTGCGGGTCGGCGGAGCACGTGGCAAAAGCGTGCCCAACCAAGAATCCGGCCCTAAAGGCCCAACCAGCCCAACCGGTCAAGCAGCAACCAGCGGCGCAGGAGAAGGATGGCGGAAAACAAGCACAACCTACGCAGTCTCCCGTGACCAACAAGAACGGCGAATGGCAGGTGGTGGCCAGGAAGAAAGCCAAAAACCTTCCCCGGACAATGTGCCGCCACCTGTCAAGACGCCTGCCAAGCAGACCCCGGTGGGGCTGTCGACTCCTACCAAACCTAAGGAGTCCCCGGCGAAGGCGCCGGCAAAACCAAAGGAGGTGTCTCCTCCCAAACAGAGGAAGGCAAGAAGTCCTTCCCCCAGCAAATGGAAGTACAAAGGACACCCTCCCTGAAACGTGGGAGAGAGGAAGAGGCAGAGGAGCAGCACAACAACACAAAGGCCAGGAGAAGGAGCCGGAGCAACGAAAGGAGGCCGCGAGCCGAAAAATGCAGCTCTCTACCAGTGTCTCCGGTTAAACAGACTTATGCACTAAAGGTAAGAAGTCTTCCTTCATCCCCGCAAAAAGCCTCCCAGTCCCCAGTCTTTAAACTGACCCCCCTGAAATCATGTACTTTAACCCCCACTCCCTCCCCTTCTTCCATGTCCACTCCCTCTCGGGCAAAAAAGAAAAAAGCCCTGCCCCAAGGGGAAGCACTCCTTAAAGTGAGTGAGGACGTTGCCTCTGAGTGGTCATCTCAGAGGCGAAAACAATAAAGCCCCTGCTGAAGCTGACTTCAGTGGAGGGCAAACCAGTTGAAGATCTAGAAACTTTCCCCAGGCCCCAGGTGTCATACCCTGGTGAGGAACACCGGTGGCAACCTGAGGGTCTGGGATCACATCCACGAAGCAAAGTATTTTGCAAAAGTTACCATGGTTCAGCACAACACACCTGAACTCAAAAAAAAAAAAAAAAAAAAAAAAAATGGAAAAAAAAAGGAACCATTTCCCAGGAGGTCCCCTGTTTTACTCCACCCCCAGTCTCTATAGGGTGGTGAAACTAACGCACCCCACGGACGTTGGCGGCTTGTCCTAGACGGACGGATTACGTCCGATGTAGGAACGGGTTCCCTAGGACAGTCCGTCGGGGTCCTATCTGCTAGGGATTTCCGTCCCGTATGTGCTGTTGACTAATACTTTTGTTGCATGTTTTTGTTGTTTTTCGCTTTTCAGAACTAAATCATGTCTATTAAGATAGCCAGCTTAAATGCAGATAGCTGAGGGGATCGGGGTAAGGCGGCTCGCCTTCTTCGTGACCTCTTGTCGTTCGGCGTGGATGTGGCCGCGATCAAGAGACTCACTTTGTTTGCGAAGTCGACTCGTGTGTGCTGTTTGACTATGTCGTCTATTCAGCATAGACCGGCATGCCAAGAGGTGTTTCTTTGCTGGTCAATACCCTGGATGCGAGGATCGACCTTGTCCATGTCGGTGCCGAGGGCCGGCTGATCGTAGCAGATATTGCGGTGAAAAGCAAGTCGTTCCGGCTGATTGCGGTTTATGCGCCCAACGTCCCAGGTAGACGTGTGTCTCTTTCTTTCGGCTGTTGGAGCCCTTCATGGTGCATTCAACACGGCTAATCTAAGTTGGGGACTGGAATGCCGTCCTAACCCAAATGGGATAGAGGGCGCTAGCGGGTGGAGTGGTGATCGTAGCCTGGTTGATCTGATCGGCGAATTTGGTCTCGTCGATAGATACCGGGTCGATCATCGGATGGAGCACTGTGGACGTGGACGCATAGTTGGCCTTCTACCCGGGTATCCGCGTACCTGGATAGGATGTTAGTCGAAGCCGACGCAGACTTCTTAGAATGTCCAACGTTCCACTGGTTAGGCTACTCGGACCACAAACTCGTTTGTACCCGGGTAGTGTTGAACTTTGAGCCTGGACGGCTGGTTATTGGAAGTTCCAATCAGTCCTTATTGGGCAAGGCGGGACTTTCGTGACCAGCTGACAAAACGTTCAGCGGGAATTAACTGGGCGAGTCATTGGGGTAGATTGTGGTGGGTTAACCAAGGACACGTGGGTCTTTGCCACCAAATATAGCCGGCGGCTCGACCTGAATAAGGCTGCGGAGGCAAAAGACACTTGGTGCTAATTTCGCCCGGGCGGAGGCACGGTGGGGATCCCTAGAGATAGCCTTAGCCAGGGAGGCCGCTGGAGCGTTCAATGACCGCGGGCGCTACATGGGTCAGGTAATTAGGGCTAGAAGTTAAGCAGATGTCTTCCGAAGCTGTGAACATGGGCGCAGAACTGCGCACGGAAGAAATTCGCCAGGCCGGCGACCAGGCCCTGGTCGAGGTACGACCCGGAGGGACATCTCCTAGTTACCAACGACATGTGCGAGGCGTTCCGGCAGCATTCGAACACCGATTTACCAAGGAGCCTGGACTCCGTGACGAGAGTTCACTTGGCTATTTGGCTGACTTTCCCCGGCTTTTGCCGGCCTGAAGCGGCTAGCGGAGAGGGGAGATTACGGAGGACGAAATCTACGTGGCTTTGAAGAGGTCGGCAGAGCGGAGTCGCCGAACCCGGATGGTTACCCTGAAATGTACTTGAGGATGTCTTCGCCTTTTTTGTCCCGCTCTTGGCCGTCGTGTTCAACCACTGGTTTCGGCGGGGGTCCATCCCCGGTCGGATCACCGGGGGCGTGATCACGCTGTTGAAAAAAGGCAAGAAAGGTTGGGAGGGAACTAGATGATTACAGGCCCATAACTCTGCCTAAACACAGGTTAAATTTTGGCCAAGATCCTGACGAATATGCAGCTAGTTGCCGAGTCTGTTGGGACCGGATCAGACTTGTTCTGTGAAGGGACGAACAATTCAGAGCAACTCATGATTCGCACGATCGTAGAGGGTGTAGAAGACGACGATGAGGCCGCGCTGATCAATTTGGATCAGTCAAGGCATTTGATAGGATTGACCATGGCTACCTGGCTGCTGTCCTGCGGCCGCCCAGTTCAAACCCGGCCTTCGCTGGTTCGCCTTCTGTATCGCTCCCCAAGGCTGTGGTACAGGTGAACGGGAAAGCTGTCGGGCGCTTTCGCTGTCGTCGGTCCGACAGGGTTGTCCACTGTCTGCTCTCCTTTACGTCCTGGCGTTGGAGCCCCTCCTTCGCCGGCTGAGGACGAGACGGGCAGTCCGGTCCTACGTGGAATCGCGGTCCTGGCGGAGCTCCGAGCCAGGGTTTCCGCGTACGCCGATGACGTAACGACCTTTGTCCTCCCGCGAGGTTACTTAGAGGCAGTACAGCAGGCGCTTATTACGGTACGAGAGGTGACGGGGGCCAGAATTAACTGCGACAAATCTTCCGGCTTGCGGTTAGGCGCGCTTGGAAGGGTGTTTCCCTCCCGGGACCCTTCGACTGGACAGACGGGCCGGTCAAGCTCCTCGGAGTTTGGTTCGGTCCGGACTTACAGTTGGAGAAAAACTGGTCTGAAGTACTGACAGCGAGTCGGCGCGTCGGTCAAGGTTTGGCGTCGACGGGGTCTCTTGTCGAGGGCTTGGCGGAGGTGTGCAACATACCTCTTTCCCATGATCCTTTACCGGCTGTCAGTACTTCCCCTTTGTGACGATCATGAGAAGGCGCTCGAGCGTTTGCTATTCTCCTGCCTGTGGAGAGGACGCAAACACATGGTCGACAAAGAGGAGTCTGTTGCCTCCGTCCTGTCAAGGGGGTCTGGGGATGCCACACTTGAGGAGCCACGTGCTCGCTGAGGTTCAGCATTTCTCGGGCGCGCGTTGGAGGAAGATCGGTGCTTGCGGGGTAGTGAGGGACATGTTTCCTTGCCTTACCATCGCTCCCCCGACCCTATAGCTGACCATCGGCCTTGGGTGCGACCGAAATTCTCGAATGTCTGGCGGCCTTGCGAACTGTTCACGGTCAGTGACCTTTCACAGCCTAGGAAACTCTTCTATCGGGGATTAGTGGAGGTGCCGTGAAGGATAAGCTGTGGGAGTAGCTCGGCATGTCGAGAGTGGAGTACCGCTCTCATTGGTCTTGGGCGCCAGGTGCGGATTGGCTCCAGCAACTCTGAGTTCTCTCGACCTGGCGATTGGCTCGGAATGGTTTGTCGCTCAATGACAAGCGTTTCGCAATGGGCCTGGCGGATTTGCCAGATTGTGAACGTTGCAACCCGGAATTAAGGAGACGTCGGCGCTTGCGCCTTCTTCCATTGTTCGCGCGTTCGCCATTGTGGGCGCGTGTCGGCGAGTTGACTGCTCGTATCTCGCCGCGGGAGCTTGTGCTCATTGATCGCGCATACGCTGTGGACAATGCTGTCGCCCCCGTACTCTGGTGTGAAGCGGATGGTGTTTCTGTCGCCTACTGGCCACGGCTAGAATGGTGATTTGGATGACGCGTCTGGAGGAAGTCTTGCGGGGAGGTCGTCTTTCGGATCAGGATCCCACAATCCGATGTTTTGAGCACCAGCTCAAAATGAAGATTAGAACTGAACTGAAACTGTGCACCCGACAGACTTTAACAAAGGTGGATATATGCAGCGAACTGGTTCGTGTGACCGGGGCTAGCCTTGATTTTTTCTTTTTTAGTTCTGCCAAGTCACATCAGGGTGGATTCCTCTGGAACCCACTCCGCGGTTAAGGTTAGCTGTTTTTGTATACCTAGTTAATGTGAGTAGATGTATTTTGTCTAGCCTGTTGGCTCCATTGCTTTTGTTATGATCCAGTTCGAGATTCCTGACCATTGTTATTTTGCCCCGTTTTATTCTCGGCTGGTCAGCCTTATATATTCTCCAGTCCAATTTATTTTTTGTACAGCTTCTCCATTCCCCTTAGAAAGAGAGCGGCTTGATTTTGTCTCTACAGGCAGAATACAGTGGCCTCTTTAATTACGAGGAGTGTGTTAAGGTCTTACTAACATTTTGTATAAATATTCATTTGAAATTGTTTTGTTTCAAGTTTTTTGTTTCTTCATACCTCCATCATATCATCTCATGTACAAATGTTAAAATCTATTTTTGTATATAATTGTAAATGATCACAAATTTTTATGTACAAATTTTAAAATCTATTTTTGTAAATAATCACAAATTTTTATGTACATTTGGGGCGTTTTTGTAGGTCTAGGTATATTTTTGCGATATTTTGGTGCTAGATAAGTACGAGTGTTGATGGACAAATTCTTATGGTGAATGAGAATCATTGTAACGTATGTATAGGTCGTGAATCTGATTAGCTAGGTATAGGATATAGTAACTGAGGCCCACCCCAAGTTTTGTTCCCCCTCCCACCTTTCGGCCTTGTGCCATAATTCATGTAAATGAATAAATAAAACCAGCCACTTCCCACCCGGGATTTTGTGTTGTTTTAGCAATAAGAAGCTCAAAGCGTAGCATTTGTTCCGCAGTGATATTTGCCATTGCTTTGAGTCTTGGGCAACTGTTTTCCAGCCCGAGTTTATTGCTCGGGCCAGCGTAAAAGTAGTGTTCTTCGGAACGCGAAACACCGGGAAGCAGTTGTCCACCTCGTGGCATGGCCACGGCCTAGCCACTTCCCCCCTGTTCGTTGGAAGAGCCTAGTGGAGTAGTTGTTCCGCAGTGATATCTGCTCGCACTTTGTCTCTTGGACAACTGATTTCCAGCCCGAGTTCATTGCTCGGGCCAGCGTAAAGTAGCGGTTTCTTCGAAAACGCGAAACACCGGAAAGAAGTTGTCCGGTGATCGGTCACTTTTGTGGCATGGCCACAGAAGGACCGGGGGAAGTCGGCACTCCCACCACGGCGTCGGTGGGAGACTGGCAACTGTGTGACGCAAACGACGACGACGTCATAGCCCGCACCATGACCGAGTGGGAGAGCATGCTGTTCAGCTCCCACACCAGCGGAGGCGGCGGCGGCCACACTGTCAGCAGCGACCGGACCAGCAGCGACGACTGCACCTGCAGCAGAGACCACCCCAGCAGCGACTGCACCTGCAGCAGCGACCAGACCAGCAGCGGCGACTGCACCTGCAGCAGCGACCACCCCAGCAGCGGCGACTGCACCTGCAGCAGCGACCAATCCAGCAGCGGCGACTGCACCTGCAGCAGCGACCAATCCAGCAGCGGCGACTGCACCTGCAGCAGCAACCAAACGTGCAGCGGCAGCAACCAGCCATGCTCCAGCGACCGGATCTGCAGCAGCATCCAAACCGGCAGCAACTGCAACAGCAGCACCCCCACCGGCACGGACAGCAGCAGCAGCAGCAGCAGCAGCAGCAGCACCAGCGTCCCCCCTGCCTTCGACCTCTGGGTGGAACGGAGGCAGGAAAATAGCGCGTAAGGACGAGGAATTACTACCAGTCCATCCAGAAGGATTACGCTGAGCCACATCAGGGGGACGGAGCTCGTCTCGAAGCCGGACCAATTGGCGCAGATCAGGCGAGAGTCATCACCCCGATCCGCAAGGACCTGAAGACCAAAAAACTGATCGGCGTCCCCAGGGATACGTTCGAGGAGGGACTGCAGACACTGAAGATCAGAGCCAGGGCCGTAGCGAGGAGAAGCAACACCACGTGGGACGTCCTGCTCGGCTCCGCCGAAAAGCCAAGAACTTGATCGGCGTGGTTCTGGAGACCAAAACGCTCCAGTTCCACACGGAGTACATGGGCACGAAGAAGGTGAAAATCACGCTGCACGGCGTCCCCATGGACATTGCTGAGAACCACGTGGGCGCCTTCTTCGTCCAATATGGAAGGGTGGCCGGGAGTCTCCTCGCTGCGGTCGAAAGCAGGATTCCTCTGGAACATGACCCTGCAGGTGACCCTGGACAAGGAAAACATCGCCAAAATCCCCAACATCCTCACCTGCAGGGGTCATGCCATCTTCGTCATCGTGGAAGGCAGGAAGCCGTGCTGTTGGGTCTGCGGGTCGGCGGAGCACGTGGCAAAAGCGTGCCCAACCAAGAATCCGGCCTCAAGGGCCCGACCAGCCCAACCCGGTCAAGCAGCAACCGGCGGCACAGGCGAAGGATGGCGCAAAACAAGCACAACCCACACGAATCCGTGAGCAACAAAGACGGCGAATGGCAGGTGGTGGCAGGAAGAAACCTAAAAAACCTTCCCCGGACAATGTGCCGCCACCTGTCAAGACGCCCGCCAAGCAGACCCCGGTGGGGCTGTCGACTCCGACCAAACCAAGGGAGTCCCCGACAAGGCGCCGGCAAAACCAAGGTGTCTCTCCAAACAGAGGAAGGGAAGAAGTCCTTCCCCCCAACAAATGGAAGTACAAAGGACACCCTCCCTGAAACGTGGGAGAGGAAGAGGCAGAGGAGCGACACAGCAACACAAAGGCCAGGAGAAGGAGAAGGAGCAGGAGCAACGAAAGGAGGCCGCGAGCCGAAAAATGCAGCTGGGTGTCTCCTGCTAGACAGACTTACGCACTAAAGGTAAGAAGTCTTCCTTCATCCCCGCAAAAAGCCTCCCAGTCCCCAGTCTTTAAACTGACCCCCCTGAAATCATGTACTTTAACCCCCACTCCCTCCCCTTCTTCCATGTCCACTCCCTCTCGGGCAAAAAAGAAAAAAGCCCTGCCCCAAGGGGAAGCACTCCTTAAAGTGAGTGAGGACGTTGCCTCTGAGTGGTCATCTCAGAGGCGAAAACTATTAAAGCCCCTGCTGAAGCTGACTTCAGTGGAGGGCAAACCAGTTGAAGATCCTAGAAACTTTCCCCAGGCCCCAGGTGTCATCACCCTGGTGAGGAACACCGGTGGCAACCTGAGGGTCTGGGATCACATCCACGAAGCAAAGAGACATTTTGCAAAAGTTACCATGGTTCAGCACAACACACCTGAACTCAAAAAAATGGAAAAAAATTGTTCGGGGAGGTCCCCTGTTTTACTCCACCCCAGTCTCTATAGGGTAGTGAAACTAACATACCCCACGGACGTTGGCGGCATTGTCCTAGACGGACGGATTACGTCCGATGTAGGAACGGGTTCCCTAGGACAGTCCGTCGGGGTCCTATCTGCTAGGGATTTCCGTCCCGTATGTGACTAGTACTTTTGTTGCATGTTTTTGTTGTTTTTTCCTTTTCAGAACTAAATCATGTCTATTAAGATAGCCAGCTTAAATGCGAATGGCCTGAGGGATCGGGGTAAGGCGGCTCGCCTGCTTCGTGACCTCTTGTCGTTCGGCGTGGATGTGGCCGCGATCCAAGAGACTCACTTTGTTTGCGAAGTCGACTCGTGTGTGCTGTCTAACGACTATGTCGTCTATTCAGCATATGGGAGCCGGCATGCCAGAGGTGTTTCTTTGCTGGTCAAGCGTACCCTGGATGCGAGGATCGACCTTGTCCATGTCGGTGCCGAGGGCCGGCTGATCGTGGCAGATATTGCAGTGAAAAGCAAGTCGTTCCGGCTGATTGCGGTTTATGCGCCCAACGTCCCAGGTGAGCGTGTCTCTTTCTTTCGGCTGTTGGAGCCCTTCATGGTGCATTCAACACGGCTAATCTTAGTTGGGGACTGGAATGCCGTCCTAACCCCCAAATGGGATAGAGGAAGGGGCGCTAGCGGGTGGAGTGGTGATCGTAGCCTGGTTGATCTGATCGGCGAATTTGGTCTCGTCGATAGATACCGGGTCGATCATCCGGATGGGAGCATGTGGACGTGGACGCATAGTTGGCCTTCTACCCGGGTATCCGCGTACCTGGATAGGATGTTAGTCAGAGAAGCCGACATAGACTTCTTAGAATGTCCAACGTTCCACTGGTTAGGCTACTCGGACCACAAACTCGTTTGTGCCCGGGTGGTGTTAGACTTTAGGCCTAGGTTGACTGGTTATTGGAAGTTCAATCAGTCCTTATTGGACAGGCGGGACTTTCGTGACCAGCTGACAAAACTAGTTCAGCGGGAATTAACTGGGCGAGTCATTGGGAGTAGGTGGTGGGTTAACCTTAAGGACACCATTAGGTCTTTTGCCACCAAATATAGCCAGCGGCTCAACCTAGATAAGGCTGCGGAGGCAAAGACACTTAGTGCTAATTTCGCCCGGGCGGAGGCTGGTGGGGATCCCCTAGAGATAGCCTTAGCCAGGGAGGCCCTGGAGCGTTCGACTAGCGGGCGCTACATGGGTCAGGTAATTAGGGCTAAGTTAAGCAAGATGTCTTCCGAAGCTGTGAACATGGGCGCAGAACTGCGCAAGGAAGAAATTCGCCAGGCCGGCGACCGGTACATTCGAGATGTACGCGACCTCGAGGGACATCTCCCAAGGTCCACCAACGACATGCGAGGCGTTCCGCAGCATTTCGAACACCGATTTACCAAGGAGCCTGGACTCCGTGACGAGGAGTTTCGCAGCTATTTGGCTGACTTTCCTCGGCTTTTGCCGGCTGAAGCGGTTGAAGCAGCGAAGGGAGATTACGAGGACGAAATCTACGTGGCTTTGAAGAAGGTCGGCAGAGGCAAGTCGCCAGGCTTGGATGGTTTGCCCTATGAAATGTACTTGAGGATGTCGCACCTTTTTGTCCCGCTCTTGGCTGTCGTGTTCAACCACTGGTTTCGCAGGGGTCCATCCCCGGTCGGATCACCAGGGGCGTGATCACGCTGTTGAGAAAAGCAAGAAGGTTGGAGGGAACTAGATGATTATAGGCCCATAACTCTGCTAAACACAGAGTTAAAGATTTTGGCCAAGATCCTGACGAATCGCTTGCAGCTAGTTGCCGAGTCTCTGTTGGGACCGGATCAGACTTGTTCTGTGAAGGGACGAACAATTCAGAGCAACCTGCATCATCTGCACGATCGTAGAGGGTGTAGAAGACGACGATGAGGCCGCGCTGATCAATTTGGATCAGTCCAAGGCATTTGATAGATTGACCATGGCTACCTGGCTGTTGTCCCGGCAGGCCGCCGGATTCAAACCCGACTTCAGCCGCTGGATTAGCCTTCTGTATCGCTCCCCCAAGGCTGTGGTACAGGTGAACGGGAAGCTGTCGGGCGCCATGCTGTTCAGGCTCGTCCGACAGGGTTGTCCACTGTCTGCTCTCCCCTTACGTCCTGGCGTTGGAGCCCTCCTCCGCCGGCTAAGGGACAGACGGGCAGTCCGGTCCTACGTGGAATCGCAGTCCCTGGCGGAGCTCGAGCCAGGTTTCCGCGTACGCCGATGACGTAACGACCTTTGTGTCCTCCCGCGGGGACATAGAGGCGGTACAGCAGGCGCTTGTACGGTACGAGAAGGCTGCGACAGGGCCAGAATTAACTGCGACAAGTCTTCCGGCTTGCGGTTAGGCGCTTGGAAGGGTGTTTCCTCCCGGGGCCCTTCGACTGGATGACGGGCCGGTCAAGTCTCTCGGAGTTTGGTTCGGTCCGGACTTACAGTTGGAGAAAAACTGGTTCGAAGTACTGGCAAAGGTCGGCGCGTCGGTCAAGGTTTGGCGTCGACGGGGTCTCTCCGTGAAGCGCTTGGCGGAGGTGTGCAACATACCTCTTTCCCATGATCCTTTACCGGCTGTCAGTACTTCCCTTGCGACGACTATGAGAAGAGTGCTCGAGCCGTTTGCTATTCTCCTGCCTGTGGAGAGGACGCAAACACATGGTCGACAAAGGAGTCTTGTTGCCTCCGTCCGTCAAGGGGGTCTGGGGGATGCCACACTTGAGGAGCCACGTGCTCGCTTCGAGGTTGGCATTTCTCAGGCGCGCGTTGGAGGAAGATCGGTTGCTTGCGGGGGTAGTGAGGGACACGTTCCCTTGCCTTACCATCGCCCCCCCGACCCTATGGCTTCGACCGTCGCGGGCCTTGGTGCGACCGAAATTCCTGCTCAAGTACCATGGCGGCCTTGCAGGCCATTCCACGGTCCAGTAGCTGCAGCCTAGGAAACTCTTCTATCGGGGATTAGTGGAGGGTGCCGTGAAGGATAAGCTGTGGAGTAAGCTCGGCATGTCGAGTGGAGTACCGCTCTCATTGGTCGGGCGCCAGGTGCGGATTGGCTCAGCAACTCTGAGTTCTCTCTGACCTAGCGATTGGCTCGGAATGGTTTGTCGCTCAGCCGACAAGCGTTTCGCAATGGGCCAGCGGTTGCAGATTGTGAACGTTGCAACCTTGGAATTAAGGAGACGTCAGCACCTTCTTCCATTGTTCGCGCGTTCGCCGTTGTGGGCGCTGTGTCGGCCAGCTGCTCGTATCTCGCCGCGGGGGAGCTTGTGCTCATTGATCGCGCATACGCTGTGGACAATGTGTCGCCCCCGTACTCTGGTGTGAAGCGGATGGTGTTTCTGTCGCTACTGGCCACGGCTAGAATGGTGATTTGGATGACGCGTCTGGAGAATGTGCAGGAGGTCGTCTTTCAGATCAGGATCTAATCCGATATTTTGAGCACAGCTCAAAATGAAGATGAAACCTGAACGAAGCAACTGCACCCGACAGACTTTAGCAAAAGGTGGATATATGCAGCGAGCCTGGTTCGTGTGACCGGGGCTAGCCTTGATTTTCTTTTTAGTTCTGCCAAGTCACATCGGGGTGGATCTGAACCCCTCCGCGGTTAAGGTTAGCTTTTCTTTTGTATACCTGGTTAATGTGAGTAGATATATTTGTCCTAGCCTGTTCCCAGCTCCATTGCTTTTGTTGATCCAGTTCGAGATTCCCACTGACCATTGTTGTTTGCCCCGTTTTATTCGCTGGGTCAGCCTTATATATTCTCGATCGGTTATTTTTTGTACCCAGCTTCTCCATTCCCCTTAGAAAGAGAGCGGCTTGATTTTGTCTCTACAGGCAGAATACAGTGGCCTCTTTAATTACGAGGTGTGTTTGGGTCTTACTAACATTTTATGTAAATATTATTTTGAAATTGTTTTGTTTTTGGGGATTTTTGTTTCTTCCTTACCCCTCCCCATCATATCATCTCATGTACAAATGTTAAAATCTATTTTTATTTTATAATTGTAAATAGTCACAAATTTTTATGTGCAAATTTTAAAATCTATTTGCATAAATAATCACAAATTTTTTATGTACATTTGGGGCGTTTTTGTAGGTCCCCGGTATGTTTTTGCGATATTTTGGTGCTAGATAAGTACGAGTGTTGATGGACAAATTCTTATGGTGAATGAGAATCATTGTAACGTATGTATGGGTCGTGAATCTGATTAGCTAGGTATAGGATATAGTAACTGAAGACCACCCCAAGTTTGTTCCCCCTCCCCACCTTCACGCGGCCTTGTGCCATAATTCATGTAAAAATGAATAAATAAAACCAGCCACACTTCCCACGGGATTTTGTGTTGTTTTTTGTAATAAGAAGCAAAGCGTAGCATTTCCCGCAGTGATATTTAATTGGCATTGTCTTGGGCAACTGTTTTCCAGCCCGAGTTTATTGCTCGGGCCAGCGTAAAAGTAGTGTTCTTCGGAACGCGAAACACCGGGAAGCAGTTGTCCACGCAAGCATCAGCCACGGCTAACCACTTCTGTTCGTTGGAAGGCTGGTGGAGTAGTTGTTCACGGTGATATCTGCTCGCACTTTGTCTCTTGGACAACTGATTTCCAGCCCGAGTTGTTGCTCAGGCCCAAAGCGTAAAGTAGCGGTTTCTTCGAAAACGCGAAACACCGGAAAGAAGTTGTCCGGTGATCGGTCACTTTATTGGCATGGCCACAGAAGGACCGAAGTAACACTCCCACCACGGCGTCGGTGGGAGACTGGCAACTGTGTGACGCAGACGACGACGACGTCACATAGCCCGCACCATGACCGAGTGCGAGCATGCTGTTCGGCTCCCCCCACACCAGCGGAGGCGGCGGCGGCTTTACTGTCCAGCAACGCTGACCGGACCAGCAGCTGCACCTGCAGCAGAGACCACCCAGCAGCGGCGACTGCACCTGCAGCAGCGACCAGACCAGCAGCGGCGACTGCACCTGCAACGACCACCCAGCCCCGGCGACTGCACCTGCAGCAACGGCCAATCCAGCAGCGGCGACTGCACCTGCAGCAGCGACCAATCCAGCAGCGGCGACTGCGGCAGCAACCAAACGTACAGCAGCAACCAAACCTGCTCCAGCGACCGGATCAGCAGCGTCCAGACCGGCAACTGCGGCAGCAACACCCCCACCGGCACGGACAGCAGCAGCAGCGGCAGCAGCAGCACCAGCGTCCCCCTTACCCTCGACCTCTGGGTGGAAAGGAGGCAAGAAGATGACGCGTAAGGACGAGGACTATTACCAGTCCATCCAAAAGGATTACGCGGAATACATCAGGGGGACGGAGCTCGTCTCGAAGCCGGACCACTTGGCGCAGATCGAGGCGAGAGTCATCACCCTGATCACCAAGGACCTGAAGACCAAAAAACTGATCGGCGTCCCCAGGGATACGTTCGAGGAGGGACTGCAGACACTGAAGATCAGAGCCAGGGCCGTAGCGAGGAGAAGCAACACCACGTGGGACGTCCTGCTCGGCTCCGCCGAAGAAGCCAAGAACTTGATCGGCGTGGTTCTGGAGACCAAAACGCTCCAGTTCCACACGGAGTACATGGGCACGAAGAAGGTGAAAATCACGCTGCACGGCGTCCCCATGGACATTGCTGAGGACCACGTGGGCGCCTTCTTCGTCCAATATGGAAGGGTGGCCGAAGTCTCCTCGCTGCGGTCGAAAGCAGGATTCCTCACGGGAGACATGACCCTGCAGGTGACCCTGGACAAGGAAAACATCGCCAAAATCCCCAACATCCTCACCTGCAGGGGTCGTGCCATCTTCGTCATCGTGGAAGGCAGGAAGCCGTGCTGTTGGGTCTGCGGGTCGGCGGAGCACGTGGCAAAAGCGTGCCCAACCAAGAATCCGGCCTCAAAGGCCCAACCAGCCCAACCAGTCAAGCAGCAACCGGCGGCACAGGCGAAGGATGGCGCAAAACAAGCACAACCCACACAGTCTCCCGTGAGCAACAAAGACGGCGAATGGCAGGTGGTGGCCAGGAAGAAACCTAAAAAACCTTCCCCGGACAATGTGCCGCCACCTGTCAAGACGCCCGCCAAGCAGACCCCGGTGGGGCTGTCGACTCCGACCAAACCAAGGGAGTCCCCGGCAAAGGCGCCGGCAAAACCAAAGGAGGTGTCTCCTCCCAAACAGAGGAAGGGAAGAAGTCCTTCCCCCCAACAAATGGAAGTACAAAGGACACCCTCCCTGAAACGTGGGAGAGAGGAAGAGGCAGAGGAGCGACACAGCAACACAAAGGCCAGGAGAAGGAGCAGGAGCAACGAAAGGAGGCCGCGAGCCGAAAAATGCAGCTCTCTACCGGTGTCTCCGGTTAAACAGACTTATGCACTAAAGGTAAGAAGTCTTCCTTCATCCCCGCAAAAAGCCTCCCAGTCCCCAGTCTTTAAACTGACCCCCCTGAAATCATGTACTTTAACCCCCACTCCCTCCCCTTCTTCCATGTCCACTCCCTCTCGGGCAAAAAAGAAAA
>JBBBDQ010028771.1:132500-148274 GCA_037127315.1 Ascarosepion bandense | reverse complement strand
TTGGTGCTAAGTCACTTCGTCGTTGCTCACAGTCCATGTACGGTCCTTGGTATTTCCGACACGGTTCTGTATAACCATTGTTCTTAAGAACATGGTTTTTCTTGTGAATATGATTAGACATTAGGCCGAGCAATGACTCTAAAATTGCGTTAAAGACCAGCATACTGTATATATGTAAAAATAACATATTTTTTAGTTATAATTAAGTACATGTGTGCAATGTTTGTACAGATAATGTCTCACAGATTGACGTATGGTAGCGGGGTGTCATTAATAATAATAAAAAAAAGTTCTCATGGAAGTTTTCTCTCCGACGGCTCGGTACTTGAAATCTTTAGTTAACTCCATGATACTTCTTCCTGCATTGTATCAACTTTTTTTTGGTCATCATGTCGCCCCAAGCAAGGCAGTTTACATAGGAGGAAAGTTATGAGAAAGTGACAGGTTATAGGATGTGTCAGGAAGTGGGTAAGAGAAGGATGAGAATACTGATGAGAGTGGGGTGGACGGAGAAAGGATCACGAGAGAGAGAATGCAGGTTAGTGAGATAGGAGATGACTATTGACTTTACATTTAAATTCTTGGAGATTGTAGCTGTCGGGAAAACAAGTAAATGGAAGGGAATTCCACAGGCGGGAAGTGCGAGAAAGGAAGCTACTGGAGTAGAATTTGCGTTTACAATTTATTGGTTTCACAGTAAAAGGGTGGGACCTAATTGCTAATCTTGTGGCTCGAGTAAATTTGTATATAGGGGGAACCAGTGAGATAAGTTCATCGGAGCAGAAGCCGTGAAAATATTTGGAAGCCACAGGGAAGCCACGTTGCGCCGGCGAGAAAGTGATTGTATCTGAGTTGCCAAGTCGGGATCGATTAGATTAGAAATCTTAGAATCGTTTATAGCGGTAGAGAATTAGATCTTAGTGTAATCCACGGCATGCAAGATTATACGAAATATTAAGAGGATAAACGTATTCGATTTGTTTAATAGGTTTTACCTCATGCAAGGCGATAAAGCCACTAAGACTCAAGGAATTACCGTATTTGAAAGAATTAGAAACATAATCATTACTAAGGAGAGGGAATAAAAGATGAGTTGTGCGTAGTGAGGCAGTGGATAAGGGCTCTAGCTATGGGTTAAATAGCAGAACAGACTGGGCTCTATAACATTGGTTGGTGTCCAATCTGCTGCAGAAAGTAACGGCAAACTATTGCGGAAAAAGCTTCTGCTCAGTCAGTCATGTCTCTTTCAAGACATGATCGCCCAAAGCGTGTATCTCGTATGGCACTAAACTGACTGCCTGAGCATAATAGTTAGAAATAGTTACTGGGCATAAAGTGGGGGATCAGTTTTTATTGTTATAAAGTAATGAACCGATCCCCCATTAATTACTACGTAATAATATAATACATCTCTTCCCCCTCTAGCTATGAGTCAAACAACAGGACAGATTGGGTTCTATAGCCTTGGTTGACAACCTGTCTACCACAGAAAGCGATGGCAACCTACTGTTGGATAATCTTGTGGCCAGTCAGTCATATCTCTTTCGAGACATGATCGCCCAAGCGTTCCGAGTCGATATCCACAGCACCACAACGCATATCTAGTCTAATACTGCGTTAAAATTAAAACAACCTAAGTACCATAACGAAGAGCTCATCCGAACAATTACGATGATGTTTTTTTTTATAGAAGAGACACAGAGAGGCAAACTTTGCGACAATAGAAAAATGATTGAAGCCGAGACACCAGATCTTAACCGATAAAATTGCAGATTCTGTAGATTTTAACAAGGAATTAAAATAAATATCAGGAGTAACAGACCATACGTGGTAGCAATATTCTTCGAATGGTAGACTTATGTAGGTTAGATTCTGGGGAGAAAAATTGTTTCGCACGACACAGTGAACCAAACATACTGAGCAATATTATAAGTATGGACGAATGGTAAACTTCTAGAATTTTAAGGTAGATTCTGGAGAGAAAAATTGTCTTCTCAATGAACAAATATTCTTAGCAGCTGACCTAGCAATGAATTCAATAAAGTCTTTCCACTTCATGTCAGCTGAGAATGTTAGCCCTTAAAGGTGCAATGATTTACTCTCCTGGAGATAGATTCTGGAGTGAAAAACTGTCTCGCACGGCAGAGTGAACCAACTTTTTTAGCAGCTGAGCTAGTGAAGTGAATAGAAAAATGGACATCGTTGGGACAATTTTCCAATTATCTGAACTAAACTCATTCTAATATTTCATATCAGTACAAGCGTTTTTTTAGCATCTAGAAAACCGTACACAATGTTTGATAAAAATACTGACAAAATCAGTTCAATTAGTTTCTGTTAAGTTCCTCGTTGCTTTTACGTAAACATAAATTTTGATTATCACAGGTTGGTCATGCCATAGAATCAAGAAATATTTACTATTCTCCCCCACTTGGGAGAGATGTGACACAAGGTCTTTTTTAACGTGGGGAACCTGAGCGCGTACGCCCAGGTACTGGTCAGACATTACCTATCCACCGCAGTGGATAGGTTCAGAATCGGTCTAAACTGGTCTTAATCTGGTCATTTTGACCCCAACCCGAAGGCCGAAGCCAAGGTTGCCATAGAATCAAGGATTACGCAACTCTCAGGCTCTGGGTAGAAATAGCCGGGTGACTAGCCTATTGTTGAACTAATAACTACACCAGAAAATGTTGAAGAGGAGGAAGATGATAATGGTATTGCCCATGTCGAAGTTTAACAGCCCCAATGTCCCATTCCGAGCAATGAAGAAATGATTGTTTGACAAATTTAAGTTGGTTGCCCTTTGAACCAGAAGCTATCCCGACAAATATATCTACTTAAATCCAGCTTTGACAGGTAACAACAGAAAAACATGGGGCCAGCTAGAAACAGGCAAAAACTGAAGCAAAATTTTGTGGTTCAATACAGACGGCCTCGGGTCTGAGCATCTAATTGACAAGGGTATTGATTTAATGTTTTCAAGATCAAAGTTGACTGGAAAATAAGAACTTGCAAGAGGGTCTCGCAAGCGAGAAGTTTAACAGAAGAAAGTGTTAACATAGAACTTACGGTTACAATTGCCCATTTCAATTTTAACATGAGAATTTTCTACCCATCTAGTAGTACGCTTAAATTCATAAAATTTAGGTACCAACAAGGACAGTTCATCAGAACATTTACCATGAAAATATTTATAGCAAACGCAGAGAGAAGAAAGAAAACAGAAGGAAGTTCGACAAGCAAGAAGTGCGAGAGAAAATTCAAGACATTTTATATCGTTATACCTACAATGTAGACAATTGAGTTGTAGAGTGGCCAAGGAAACATGACCTAGTGAATAAAAGCGTGGCCAAGGACATTCTGCCCATTGGATAAAAGATTGTGGCCAATGACACGCGGCCAAGTGGATAAAAGATCTGTTTGAAGTAATCTAAAAAGTGACTTAACCCAAAGTTTTGTGAGTCAATACCTGGTCACAACAGAGAAACAAATACGAATTGTGTTTCTAAAGGAAATTACCTGAAATTGAGATATCCAGAAAAAGGAAGGTACGTTGAATTAGAACAATATAGCCCCGTGGACTAGACCATGGGTTTGTTTTGAAATTCTAACGTATATCACCTGAAAAAGGCGGGAACCTCGTGGATATTGCAATAATGTGGACAACAGTCCGAACGATGTAAATAGTATAAATATTTACCATAATTTATCTCAGTTATATAGACAGAACCTGAAGAAGGCTGGAGTGTAGAACGGCCGAAACTTCGTGAATATGGCACTAAAAATGAGGGCCACAATTCGAATGATGCAAATAGTGTGACAAGATACCTTACTGTAACAAGTTTACTTTCGTTCTTTTTTGTATTAACTTGTACCATATGAGGTTGCATGATGTGAGAGATTTTTGGTATCGTATCAATCATTATTTACACATGAACAGGTTTTGTCTTTGCCAAACTATCTATCATTGCAATAATATTAGTGAAATTAATTAGACTTGGAATATAGACAAAAAAGTACTTTTTTTTTTTTTTTTTTTTATAAGCGTTTCACCCCGAGCAAGGCATGTCACTGCCACTACTGTGCAGGGGGTTACGTAGAGTGGAGAAAGGCTGGTTAAATATAGGAAATAACAGAGGGTGGGTGATAGGCGGGTGAGGATACCGAGAATGAGGGTTGGGTAGATGAGAGTGTTGTGAGAATAGTTGGGAGTTAGTGTGATAGGAGGTGTCTATTGACCCTACATTTAAACACCTGGAGATTGTAACTGTCGGGAAAGCAGACTTGTGGAAGGGAGTTCCACAGGCGGGAAGCGCGAGAAAAGAAGCTGTTGGAGTAGAATTTACGGTTACATCTTATTTGTTTAACTGTAAAAGGGTGGGACCTAGATTTTGGTTTCGTAGCAATTTACGGTGTTGGGTGAAACTATTATAGCGGGTTATCTTTTCTTTTCCAGTTTATAGTGGGAGTCCGTTCTAGTGAAGCGTAGTTGTATATTGTTGCAGATTAACGGAATTTGGCCTTGTTGAAGATAACCCACTATAAGTCATAAAATGATTATAAATCAAGAAAAGCAAATTGAGTTGAAAAATAACATTTCATATATACACATATCAATTAAGGTTTTTACAATACTTGAAGTATAGGTCCAACGGACGTTAAAATGTTCATGGCAATAAAATGCTGAAAAGAGAATTAATGCTTAGGAATGTGGGAGCGTTGTAAGTAAGGAATGTCTTTGATGTATTCGCTCCTTAGGTCAGTAAGTAGTTTTGAGACAGAGACAGATAAGATAAGAGGGGTAAGGGAGGCGAACATAGTAAGCCACTTGACTTGGGTCAAGGGGCTACTAAATTACAGTCGTCTCTTTAGAGTCTGGGTCTGTGTCTGTCTGGCGATGCTTTCTGTATCGGCTTTTTATTTCAACTTTTTGGATCGCAGGTGATCATTTTAGAATTCATATCCGTATTTGATTCTGGGCTTCCCATTGGCCGATAAATAAAATTCGCGTAGGCTCACGAACTGGAAATTTAATATTTAATTAATTTTTATTTTTCAACCGGAACATCTGCGCGAATCCTGCTTCGCACGGACGACTTTTGGTCATTTGCTTTTTGGTCGTCAGTGTGCAAACATCCGGTCCATCGCTTTTGCTCCGTATCACCACACTATCTATAGAACAGTCTATTCTGTACCTAATTTCCTCCTTTCCACTACTGAATTTGTTATAAATGATTCCTACCCCGATGTATTTGAATTGATTAGTATTTATTAATTCCATCGACCGAATATTTAAGTAGATTCATAGCAGTTGTAATCACTACTTTCATTCAAATTCCAGATCATAGAATAAAAGACAACTCAGTCTAAAAGGAATCTAAAGCAGATATATTTTTCATTTGTTAAGATAAGTAATAATATGGTTGGTAATAAACGCTTAAGACCACTTAGCTGTAAAAAGGTTATTTTCGTTTATTTTATTTCATTTTATTTTTTGCATTATCTTGTATCTTATAAGGCTGCATCATCTTGTATCATATCATGATAAAATATCTTTTTGTTATTGCATCGACCATTATTCACACGTGAATTATGCTTAAAAAAGTTTGATCCTTGCCAAATTAATTGTCGTTGTAATGGTATTTGTGTAGTGGATTCGGCTTAGAAAATAAAAAAAAAATCCTTTCACTTACACGAAAGGCCCAAATTATGGTTTTACTCGATGAAGTCTATTCTGGAAGTTAAATTAATGTACAAGTATGTTGTAACAATAATAGAATTGCACACTGTCATTGTGAATTTCCAAAACCCAAAGACATTTAGCGACAAGAAGAGTAATGTATGTCTAAGAAAAAACTAATGCTAGAGGTGGCCATTTGCAGAAACACGTTGCTAAACGATCTGCAAAAATTCTTATAAGAAAATACCCGCTGTTCTGCTTCAACATGTAAATAATTATAAGGCCCAATGCATGGTAGGAGATGTAATGAAACCTATACAGTTCAATATTTGTTTATATTTCTGCGATGATGTATTTAACTTATTCGGACTGTTAATCCATTGTATTCACTTACGCGCAAATACCCTTGGGAAAGGTATTAATCCGTCTCTTCCTTTCAGTTATGGGTTAAATAGCAGGACAGATTGGGTTCTATAGCCTTGGTCGGCAACCAGTCTACCGCAGAAAGCAATGGCAACCTACTGCGGGATAATCTTCTGCCCAGGCAGTCATGTCTCTTTCGAGACATGATCGCCTAAGCGTGTATCGCGTATGGCACTTAACTGACTGACTGATCGTCGTCTTTATTATCATGTTCATGATGTTTCGGCCGTTGTACGCTCCTACTTTCTTCAGGTGATTAAAATTTTCAACTGAGCCTTTTATTATAATGTGTTTTATAATTGTGAACCGAACCTCTTATTCCAATCACTGGAGTAGATTGTTCTCGTTCCATGAGTCATACTACTTCCGGATGTCCTTGTTATCCCCATTTAACTCAACTCTCAAACAATCTTTAATAGAAATACTATTAAAATTAGTTATTCTTGTAAACACAATATGGATAATATTATTAATTCCCACAATAGACAAATTTGAAAAAATTTAGATCAGGCTAATGCTAAAAATGGTATTTTGCCATCTTGCAATTGTAGGCCCATCAACAGCTGCCCTGTGGAAGGCAAATGTACGTCTACCAAGCCAATATCTTCCACACAAATAACAAAAAGAATAATCAAGCTTACTTTTGAATTTCGGTTGGGAAATTTAAACAAAATTACTATTCCCATAAACGCTCATTTTCTAAACCCAATCTAATATTCCTTCTCCAAAAGATTTTGGGAAATGAAAGGGGAGAGACTCAACCCAATAGTGAGTTGGAGACTAATAGGTTCGGCCAGCACTCCAATAACTTTTATGATACATGCAATCTATGTTTACGTGAAAATATTAAAATAATTAAATATCCTCAGTAAAAATTACTTTAAACTTAAGAAAAGAATTCATAAGTAAATGTCGTCTTAAATTAAAATGTTTGAATTAAGATAAAAAACATCTAAATATAATCTAATTTAAATACGTTGATAGTTGTTTCTGTTTCTTTCATTTTATTAACAGTATATTTAATTACAATAATATATGTTAAACTCTTTTAACCCTTATCATTTTTAGTCTTATTCTTTGATATTAATCGGCGGCTTAAGTTTCAAATTAAACGTTATTTATAATTTATTTTTCCTCGTATAATTGGTGTATTTTCTCCTATTATCCCTACACTATTGAATATTTGAAATGATACCTTCCGTTCCTTATAACCCCTTTTCACTGTAGGTCTACGTTTTTTCATTCTGGTTTTATGTTTTATATTTTTTAGCATTTGTCTATATTTCTGAGATGAGGTAGTATTTACATTATTCGGACTATTTTTGTCAAAAATGCTAGAAAAAACCATTACAAAAAAAAAATGCAATATGAATTCTGGTAAAAAACGGGGTTACTGAACATTAGGTTCATATGTCCCAAAAATTAAGTTATTCTTGTTCTTAAGGACAAATGGCTCAATGGATATAGACGTTGGTTAGTTCTTGTGACCTAAAGAGTTGTGAGTTCAACACTGGGTTACAGCAGCGGTGAACAAGTAACTTACATGGTTAAAGAGAGATAACTCATGACTACCAGTGATTGTAATAAAGGGTTCGGTTCGAAATTCCCAGCACCTCTAAAATATTTAGTGTATGTAAATATAAAATTAGTCAAGCGTTTTTTGTTATGTCTAGATAATTTAGGCTTCGAGTACTGGTGTTTGCCTTTATACCTTTTTCCTGTCCTTGTTCCAAACTTCCTCCTGTTTACGAGTATTTTGTTAAGTTGCCAATTGGCTCAATAAAGGGTTTTGGGTTTTCTTTATATGGCTTAGGGGTTAGCGACTCCGACTGATACCGAATCGGTCGATTTTCGATCCCGGCCAGGAGCAAGTGGATGTCTATCCACACTAATGAGCTGTGATACAGCGAAACAGACTTGTATGTGGATGACTAATATATTATGCTCTCATTACGACTGAGCTCTCTAGAAAAGGGAATTTTAAAAACATTTCCCACATCTGCGATTTACGCATTACTCTTCTGCAATGAAATGAATTCTTTCGATGATTGGCGTGTGCATACACCGCTTATATAAAACACGATAAAATTTACCTTCTCTGATTCCAAGCGACTATGACTTAGGGGGTAGCGACTCCGACTAGCACCGAATCAGTCGAGTTTCGATCCCGGCCAGAAGCAAGTGGATGTCTAGCACCCTGATGAGCTGATACAGCGAAGCAGGCTTGTATGTGGATGACATATATATATATATATATTTGAGGACCATAGTGAGAAATGACAAACTATAAAAACAAATACTTTAATGATGTCGCTTAAAAACAGAAAAAGGTGATTTCAAAAAAAGATTAACAGATCCGCTTAAAAAAAAAGAATGAAAAACCCGAGGCAAGCCTTTCGTCCAACAAAACTAGTCATTGGATATATGTCGGAAGAAAATTTAAAATTAAGGGATGAAAATTAGATAATGTTGAGAAAGAATGGAAACAAAAAAAAAATCCTTATCGTCATAAACCTTCGTCAGGAGACCCAAATAAATCCAATTGAAGTTTGAGATCTCTCTGTTTGCACAGAAGAGGGTTTGACAATATCGTCAAAGCCTCCAGAACAATGAGGTGGAACTCCATTGTGCAAAAACGAAAAATGATCTGCAGTATATATATATATATATATATATATATATATATAATTTTTTTTGTTTGATCGGTCACGGAACATGATTTAAATAGTGGATTTTAGTCATGTGACCGGCTCCAGTAGACCACAAGATTATATATATATATATATATATATATATATATATATATATATATATATATAAATTAAAAAAGGATTAATTCAATGATGTTGAATGACCATTTCGATATGAAAATCCCCACATCAGCAACAGAAAAATCCTTTCAGAAACTGGAGAAAAATCAGTTTAGTTTTCCTTTTTAAATAGATTTGCAAAGAAATTAAAAAAGAAAATAAAAAAGAAAAAGAAAAAAGAAAAAGAAAAAAAGAAAAAGATAAAACAAAAAAAAATAACCAAGAAAAGAAAAAATTGACATCGTCTGGGTTCGCAAAAAAAGGAAAGAGAATTGTAACTTAAAAATTAACAGACGGCCATCATTGAATTAATCCTTTTTTAATTTATATTTGCTCTGTAATATTTTATTACATGGAGCTCTCTTCCTGTATCATTTTTTAATATTAAAATAAAATTTTTAATATTAATTAGGATCGGGTTTTTGGAATTTACCTTCCTGCTTTTTTCACTTGGATTAAAGTATCTGAATTAAAATATATATATATATATATATATATATATATGGGAGAAATTATCCGGTTACATTACCATGGTTTCTAACTTTTCGGTTTCGTCAGGCTATTTGTTTCCTGACGAAAAGGTCGAAGCAATGCTAGCGTAACTGGCTGATCTTCCCTACCTAAATATTTAACAGCTCTATATAAGTTGAATATTCATCTTCGTTCAAACATGTATTGAGCACTTTCTGATACATCTGTTTACTGGTATAATTTAAAACCGAGTCAGTTGAAATATTTTACAAGCATCCGATGATGCTTGTAAAATTGGCTTTCTGCCAAACACAACCAAAGACCCCACAATTTAAAATACCAGAAGGTTGAATGAATGGTTGGAAAAATGAAAGTGTTTTGTTTGTAAAATAAGTGTAATCTTATTAATAGAACCGAAGAACAAATTTGTAATAAACATACTCAAATAGAAAATGTATGTAGTTAATTAATTTGTATGATTGGAATGTTCAAATAGAAAAATGCAAGTGGTTTAAATGTTCCAGAAAGAGAATAAGTAGCTAAGTGTCCAAAATTTATAGTTGATAGTAGAAGAAAGAATTAAAAAGTTTGCTAATAAAAGTCTGCATTTTTTTCTTTTTTATGACCGGATAAAAAGTGAAGAGGAAAGTCAAAGGAATGAAAAAGATTGTACTTATCGGAGTTCGTTTAAGTATCTTGTTCTTGTTTTCTTTGATGGCGGGGAGTGAAAACGAAGAAAGGAAAATTGAAAGTAAAGGTAGAATGAATGTATGCCAGCAAGACATGAACTCGGCGTGAAAATCTTCCTTACATTGCGAAGAGATTATTCAGATTTCGCTCCCATTCTGACTGGCTTTGACCGGTCACGGAACGTGATTTAAATAGTGGATTTTAGTCATGTGACCAGCTCCAGCAGGCATTTTCATTCTTTAGATGTGAAAAAAATTGACTGGCGTCATAGATTAATTTGCTATTTCCTATCCAATCAACATCCAGAATCTTAGTTTTCACACTGACTTGTCTTGGTCTGGGTTTTTTCAAAATGGTTTTAGTCGTTTGGAACCGATTTTGCGGGTGTGCAATTTTACATTTTTCGTTTGCGTTGAATGTTAGATGATATAGGATTTGTATCCTATAATGTACGAGTCGGTTCAAATGTTTAAAATAAAAATTTACGGTACGGTTTATTTAAAATTGAAAATTTTACGTGTCGGTTCAAATCGTTAAATTAATGGTCTTACTGGTTGGTTAAAATATTTAAATTGAAAATCTTACGAGTGGTTGAAATATTTGAATTGAAAATCTTACGATCCGGTTGAAATATTTGAATTGAAAAAACTTACGATTCGGGTAGAATATTTAAATTGAAAATCTTACGGGTCAGCTGAAATATTTCAACTGAAAATCTTACGTGTAGGTTTAAATAGTTAAATTGAAAATTTTGCTGGTCTGTTCAAATATTTAAATTGAAAATCTTATGGGTCGGTTGAAACATTTAAATTGAAAAACCTTACGATTCGGTTGAAATATTTAAATTGAAAATCTTATGGATCGGTTCAAATATTTAACTTATCTAATTTATTGAAAATTTTATGAGTCTGTTCAAATATTGAAAGTGAAAATATTACCGGTCGGATGAAATAAACTTAAAATTATGCATTGGTTGTAATATTTAAATTAAAAATCTTACAAGTCGGTGAATTATTTAAATTAAAAATTTTACGTGTCGGGTCAAATATTTAAATTGAAAATCTTACTGGTCGATATAAATCTTTCAAATGAAAATATTACAGTTTGGTTACAATATTTAAATTGAAAATCTTATAGGTGAAAAAATTAATGTCAACAATTCTGAACTGATCCAATATTGGTACAAGGACTATAAGTATTCTAATGTCTGTTGAAAGCAACTCACAGCAGTACTAATACTCTGCGAGATTACCTTGAGAGTCTCTACTCCACGGTGAACAAGTGAATATCAACTCACAGAAGTAAGAATGGTCTGCGAGATCAGCTTAATCATTTATATGCGTTTCAGCAACAATGCGAGTGATGTGTGAGACAAGCCCCGTTTCCGGTGTCGCTACACAGTTGTCAGTCGGTAAACTGAAGAGTACTGCTGTATTTCGTGCCGTCATGACCAACTCTAGTGGTCTGTCGGTAATTTGTCATGCCCCCAACGACGCATCACAGACGGAATGAAAAACGCAATTTTCCTTTTTTCATTTTAAATCATGGGGTATATAGACATAATAACTCCCATTCTTGGAGGAAAAATGATGGAGAGAATAGATATTAAAAGGTAGGCTGCCATGGCTAGTCTATTACAGAATACAAACCCTATATCATCCATTAATTAACTAAGACACACAAAAGAAATTGCACACTCGCAAAATCGGATTCAAACGACTAAAAGCATTTTGGAAAAATGCAACTATAACAAGATAAAATCGCACACCCGCAAATGTAGATTCGAACAACTAAAAGCATTTTGGAAAAAAACAACTACAAAAAATTTCACAAATCAGTGTCAAAAGCAAAATTATGGTTCCTGACTGGACTACAAATCGAAAATTCAAATATGACGTCAGTCAAAAGTTTTTTCACATCTAAAGAAAATGCCTCTGGGAGCCGGTCACATGACCAAATTTAACTAAGGACATTCTGTGTCCGGTCAAGACAGTTCAATCCGACATGGGAGCGGTTAGCTGACGGACCTCGTGGCAATGAAACAAAAGAAATTTTACTTCACGCCACCTGGACGTAGGGGCACGTCACAGTTTCATTCGACCTCTTCTTCCAACTTTCTTTTCTTCGTTTTCACTCCACGCCGCCAAAGAGAGCAACAACAACAGGACGCGTTAAATGCAATTTCTTTATTTGTTTTACCTTCTCTCTCACTCTGTCGACCTACCAAAAGAGAGGAAGGAACGTAAGAAGACTTTACATTCTGACACTACACAACCATGAACTCTAAACTTCTGTGGACATTTTAAATACTTACATATTCTCCTTGAACCATTTTAACTACAAAGTTGCATGCATTTTCTAAATGAACATTTTTCTTTTCACAAATATGTTATAGCGTCCAGTTAATGAAATTTCACTTATATTTTTCTTCTTACAATTTTTGTCATTTTGTTAATAAATATTTACTTTAATGTACACACGAAATATTTTATCCTTCTACATTTCAACATCCAACCTTCAAATTTCTGATATTAAATTGTCGGGACTTCAGATATGTTTAGCACAAGGCCAATTTATCAAGCACAACTGAGGCTCGAACATTCTCTCTATATCTGCTGAAGTCATGGCACACGGAGCAGCTAGGATAGAAAGGTTCGAATAAGTATGAATCTTTCTATCTCATCATCCGAACATGTTATTTTTACGCGTTCGTCGATCTTATATTAAACCTCAAAATAAATAAAACTCATTACTGAGTATTCAACACCCGCAGGGTTCGAAACAGACAACTTAGTTCCGACCAATGCGGTAGGGTTTGCAATTTCTTGCTAGGCTGCGAATTCTGCAACACCACCACGAAAACGCACAACCCATGGTGGTAATTAACACTAGTTAATGGCCGAAAACTTGCTCTACATCCGGTAGCTGCTTCCGTTTCCGAAAAAATAACGTGTGCCGTTAGTTTTACAGAATCCCCTAGTACAGGGTACCTAACAAGAAACAGAAATAGAAAATTTGGTAGGTTTATTTGATTGATGGGATTTTTGTTCCAGTTATTTGAAACAAAAGCAAAGGGTAGAAATTTAGTAGCTTCAGTCAGTTAAGTGCCATACGTGATGCACGCTTTAGGCGATCATGTCTTTTTCGACTGACTGGGCAGAAGATTATCCCGCAGTAGGTTGCCATTACTTTCTGCGGTAGACTGGTTGCTAACCAAGGCTATAGAACCCAATCTTTCCTATTATTTAATCCATAACTAGAGGGAAGAGACAGATTAATATCTTTCTCAAGAGTATTTGTGCGTAAGTGAATGCAAAGAACTCAACTGGAATTTGAACTCGGCCCCCCGATTTGTCGTTCCAAGTCGATATCCATTGCACAAGCAGAACAAAAACACAAATGTTAGATGTTGTATTTAAAATGTACAGTTAATTTTTTTTAATGTTTTGTTTTTCATCGTATAATCTAAAAATTCTTGTTTTTGGTGTGGAAGTCTGTATAATTAGTTATTTGCCCATTTTATTTCTATTAGTTTTCGCTTTTATTTTGTTTGTGCTTATTAATCTGCCTGAATAGTAAGTAAGAATGTGTTATTAAGCTATTCAATGGTTTCTCTTTTATATAAAACTCCCCCGATGCCCAGCTTTACAGTTCGAACCAAAATCGGAAAACATTAACAAAAGATTCCTTATTTGACATTCTTAAAACGTTGATATATTTGTTTTGTTTTTTTATACTCCCAAGCGAATGTATCATTACTTCCACTTTGTTCGGTTTAATAATTATCAATATTTGCGTATTGATGATTAGATATCTACATATGTCATAGTAAAGAGACTTCCAATTTAAGAATTTTGTGTTTTCGTACAATGGCTAAGAAAAGAAAATGTCTTCGGAGGAATTTGAAGCTTGACAGAAATTTCTTCTACTCTCCGTGACGGGAAACTACATCCAACAGCAGGATTCCTGATCAGGAGATTAAAGGTTTTGAGTTGCGTGGAACCGTTCCTTATTTGCTGTTGTCTCCAGGTACACTCTGATCCGAGGTGGTAGCACCTAATGGGGTCCTAAATATGTGCAAATAATGAAACCCGAAACAAAAACAAAACACTATGAAAGGAAACAATACATTTTTAAGAAAAATTACCTGCAATGCATACTGTAAAATGACTAGCAATACCATTTTGTAGCATTACCAAAAATATGTTTTATACAAAAATGACTAATAGTAAAGTTTATCTTTAGTTAAAGGCATACAATTACGTTTAAAATATATTTAATTACTAGCAGTATAGCCCGGCCTTGCTTGGGTATAATGAAAGCTTTAAAACTAATCCATGGTCCTGGAGCTCAGACTCAGCCTAAAGCATATTTGAAATAAAATAATTGCGACAATTTACCAATCGTACCTATATATATTTATATATATATATATATATATATATATACTAGCTGTATAGCCCGGCGTTGCTCGGGTGTAATGAAAGCTTTAAAACTAATCCATGGTCCTGGAGCTCAACTCTTTGGACGTTGGCAAGAAAAACGTAGGTTGTTAAAACTAAGATCAACAATTAGAGCAAAACCCGAAGCAAAAACCAAGACAAAAGAGCTGAAAACCTGATTTTGATCAGACCCGATAGATTTTCGGGGTGTCGATTTGCAATATCGGAGTCAAATAAGTTATCCAAGGATAAACTAACCTAAGTAAGTGCATGAAAACTGATCGTACCCATCGGGAATAATATTGATGGCTGAATATCGGTTTTTGATCAGATTCGATAGCATATAGTGAGTACCGATTTCCGATACCGGGGAAAATGAGCCGTCTGAGAACATCTACTACTGTTTGATACTAAAAACTATAATTTTACCAAGTTAGAGCAAATTCTGCAGCAAGAAACACGATAAAAGGCTGAAATCCTGATCTTGATCAAACCTGATCGGATATCGGGGTATCGATTTCCATAATCGGGGTGGAAATCGAAAAACATATGTAGCCCATGACCTGACCGGAAGCCGAAAGAATATTTGTGTGAGGTTTGGTGAGAATCGGATTAAATCTGCGGATTTGTATAAAGGGCATGCACCCACCCCCACACACAAAGACGTCTTGCCTTTTATATATACTAGCAGGATAGACCGACGTTGCTCGGGTGTAATGAAAGCTTAAAACTAATCCATGGTCCTGGAGCTCAGACTCAGCCTCAGCCTAAAGAATATTTGTGTGAAGTTTGGTGAGAATCGGATAAAAATTGTGGATTTGTATAAAGGACATACAGACAGACAAACAGACACACACACACAGAAACATCTTGCCTTTTCTCTCTCTCTCTCTCTCTATATATATATATTATCAATTTTCTGCACTATTGTAAGGATTGCAACCTTGAAACTTTTGAATATCGTTTCTTATGTCTTTTTCTATGAGTGTATCAAATTTGATTAAAATCTGACCACTCCTTCTATAATCCGATTTTTTCGATTATCGATTTTCGATATTTATTGAGGGTACCTCGGCACAAGACCTAGCTAAGAACATTCGCAGACGCTCATAGTACAACTGTGTAAATTTTCAAGAAAATCGGTTCAGCCGATTCAAAGTCTATAGGTAACGGACACACACACAGACACACACACAACGTTCCATTTATAAATAAGTTTAGATTTATATAGATAAAATTGATCTCAAAAGTCGAC
>JBBBDQ010028771.1:0-127500 GCA_037127315.1 Ascarosepion bandense | reverse complement strand
CCCCGCCAAAAAAGAGCCCCTATTTGCTTACCATGTAAAGCTACTGCAGCTAAAATGGAAAAAAGAAAAAGCACTTACCGCTCTACCGTAATCCATCCTCGGCCAGACATCATAAAAGAATGAGGGGGGGACTTGCATTGCATTTTTACAGACTAAAAGATGCAATGCATTATGGGATCATAGGATGAAGCAAAAGGATTATGGGTATATAAAAGCAAGGTACTTTTTCCCCCTGGGGGACAGATTTGAGAACAACGTTCACAGTTGGTGGCTGAAACGGCTGTTAGTGAGATTTCGAGAAAGAACTTAAGAAGGTACAACTGGATTGAAAGACCGGCTGGGAGAGCTACAATTCATTCATATCTAGCGAGACATTCTCCTATACTGGTTGCCACTCAAGGCTAAATATTAAAGTGTATTTGTTTTTTGAAGTTACCTTCTTTTATCCTTTGCCCAAAGAAACATGACCTACAAGGTAGCAAGTGATTTCAATTCAGAGTTTCCTTCTCCGAGACTGGTTGTCACTGAAGGATAATATTAAAGTGTATTTGTTTTAGAAGTTAACTTCTTTTATCTTTTCCCTAAAGAGGCAGGACATACAAAGCAGCAGGTGGTTTCATTCTTATAGATTGGTCGCCATATAGGGTCCAGCCTGTCTTGCTATCCATAGCCGAGGGGAGAAGATTTTTACTCATACCTTTCCAAAAGACACGGAATAGAATGTCATGAACTCGACTAGAATTCAAAATCGCTTCTCCGATTTTTCATTCCGAGCCGCTAACCATTACTCCACCAATACTAATTATATCGTACAGTTTTCTCTGATAGTGTTTTGTCAACAGAATTGTTGAAAATGTTCGTTTTAATTTTATCAGTGAATAAACCAAACAAGCATTTTTATCAACACAAGGTCAAAGAATTTTCTTACTCTCTTTTAAAGTTTTGAAATCAAGTTTATTGATTCCAGAATGAGAAACGAAATATTGTTAGAACTATCATACCGTTTTTGTTAAACTCTCATTTTTTCCTAAAACCTCAATCAAAGTTAGATAATTGGACGAAGTTAGTAAAAGAAATGAAATCAATGGTCCTAACAACTCTTGAAAGAAACAAACATATTTTAATGGCAGTTCAAACAATGTTATAAGTGAATAATTTGAAGAAAACTTTTGGTCAATCCATTACAGGGCAAGGCTAAAAGTTGGTATTTTTCTAGTATAAACATTTAAAATAAGGTTTCCTTGGTACCAGAATAATAAAATATTCAATAGGTACCTCCACTCAAATTTTCAATACCTCAATTTCAATTGAATTTTTAAAAATTACAATGTTTTCTTGAAGCTATAATTTTAGCTTTAATTGAAAGCCAAAATATTAAATTTACTAATTACAGTAAGCAAAATACCCTGGTGTATTTCCAACCAAAATTATATTGATCGAAATCAAAACATTTTAGGTTTAAAAGAATTTTTTAAAAATTTCAAACGTTCCGCCATTTTTCATCGATTGTAAACAGTAGTCAATTCTCGGTTTTAAAAAATCTTACAAAAATAAAATACATCTCGCTGACACATTATTTTATTCAAATTACCGAATTTAAACTTACGTGAAGTTCGCTTGAAACAAGAATTATTTGCTTATTGCCAGAAATTTTTCAAAAGAACGTTTCTCAATTATGGTAGCCTTGTAAATCACAGCTGTCATCACCTAATCAGAGGTGTTAATGATTTACAGTAGCTGGCCAAAAGTATAGAAGACGAATTTGGTATAAAAAGTTTTATATACGGATTGTTTTTGTGTCAGGGAGGACAACCCTTAAATCACGTGACCTTTTAATGATAAAGATCGCGTACGGTCACTTGAACAAACAAAATACGGGTAATCAACATGCAGAAAATTAAAATGTTTTAATTATTTAACAAAAAAATGAGCACCCTTATTTATAGTAAGCTTTTAGATTTTCCGATTAGTAAATATATTCGCCACACATTAATTTAAGAATATCTGAGAGACCTATGAGAAAGAAATTTAAAACAAAATTGAAACTTTTTAGAAATGACGTAATAAAAAAATAACAAAAATGAAAACAATTATTGTAAAATTCATTATTAATGTAAATCTTTTCTTTTCAAACTATGATATCATTTTAATTTATGTTTATAAAAGCAATGAAAAGGTTATCCAGATAAAAAAAATGGCATAGTTTTATTGCATTTTTGTTTTCGCAATTCGGAATAGATTTTTTAAAAATGAGCAAGTTTTGAAGCAAAAAGACAATTTTAGCATTTCTCTATGACTCCTGAATTTAATTAAAATTATCTATATGTTGAGACCTAGTCGCATTTTTCGACTTTTTTTGGAAAGTAATTGATGTGGGGTAACATATGTAAGAAAAATGTTTTTACAAATATTTTCTAAAAATAGTTATTTCGAAACTGATTTCACTTAATTATGAATAAGTCCTGAAACTTTCATCAAAATCTGACCATTATTTTATTTTTGCAAGAATTTCCAAATTAATATGTCTTTCACAGTCAAAAAATGCTTTTGCGTAATATTACGTTTTGACGTAATAAACACTGGCGCCAATTTATGCCTCGCACTGACGAGAAAAATAAAAACAGATTTTCTACCACTAAATGAACCTGTTAGAACCTAATAGAAACAATTAAAAAATTTGTAAAAATAATTAAAAATACTTTGATCTATCCTCTTAATGATAGCATAAACATTTTGCCGAGAACACTGTATTTAGTTTGAGGCCTTTTCCTGTTTTTTCAGCGATTTTGTTGGATATACATCTATTCATTGCCAAGATTATCACATATTTTAAATCTCAATTCAACGAGTTTGGGTTTTGTTTAACGGCATATCAACCTCTGTGGGTTATTTAATGTTAAAAACTTGGGATTTTAAGGGATTTTTTTTTGTTCGGTTATACTGAGAAGTATGATTTAGTCAGATTTTAATGAACATTTTTTGTTTTTATTCTTTTTTCTTTTAGAAAACTGAAAATGTTTTCTAGTTTTGTATTAAAAATGTTTTGCTGAGAATAAGTTTTTTTTCCTTCAAAAATGTGTTATGGAAATAAATTTTTTAAAAAAATATTTTGTTGGTAATATTTTTCCTTCAAAAATGTATTTTCTATAAAAGTCTATTTTTTATGCATATATTTCAATAAAAGTGTATTTTTATACTTTCATAGCGTTTAACTCCAGTTAACCCAATAGCTGGAAATCTAACAGGTGCTATCACTCCGGGTCAGGGTGGACCTGTGAACAACAGCAATTAAGACTTCTAACAATATTTGATGAAATATACTACTTAGCTATCATAGAACAATTTACAAATCGCAGTCTAACGACAATTTACTTACCGTTTAATTTTCATTAATCAAATTTATATGCAATTTTGATAGAAAGAGGCTCCAAATAGCTTTCTTTATTTTTTTTTTACAAACTTGCAATCTGATTGGATAATTTATGGCCCAAAAATAAATCTGCACGAGACGCGATTCTCCTGCCGGGGCGATTGAGCCACGTCTACTGCTATTAAAAGAATTAATCACAAGAAAGACAGTCGGCGTCAGAGTGAGAAAAAGAAAGCAGAGACTAGCTTCACAGATGTCCATTTCACGCCAATATATTATTATTGGCCTTTAATAACAACTGATGACTGCGAAAAACTTTACTGTTGAAGCTAAGTACCTAAAAATACATCTTTTATATTGAATTCCACTGTGAAAAATGAACTTTTCCAGTTTGTTTTGATCATTTTGGAAACCTTGTTTGTATGGAATTCACTTAAACTTTTGATTTGTTCTTAATCATTTTGGAAACCTTGTGTCTATGGAATTCCACTTAATACTTTTGTGTGAAAACGAATTTTAGAAATGTACTTAGTGCCTGATAGTTTAATATGAACATTTTCTCTGTTTGGATGTGCGTTGTGGTGCACTGGATATCGGCTCGGAACGAGAAATCGGGGAGCCAAGTTCGAATTCCAGTTGAATCCATTGCATTCACTTACGCACAAATACCCTTGGGAAAAGTAATAATCCGTCTCATCCCTCCAGTTATGGGTTAAATAACAGGACAGATTGGGTTCTGTAGCCTTGGCTGGCAACCAATCTACCGCAGAAAGCAATGGCAACCTACTGCGGGATAATCTTCTGCCCAGTCAGTCATGTCTCTTTCGAGACATGATCGCCCGAGCGTGTATCACGTATGGCGCTTAACTGACTGACTGACATAGTGCCTAATAGTTTAATATGAATATTTTCTCTGTTTATCCAATCTACAACTTTTAATGTGTGATTACTTGTTTTGAAATGAGCTACTGACAATTACAACTGCGTAAATTTGTAAATAAATTTCTTATTTTGTGTTAAAATATACACATGTGTTTCTTCGTCAATATACTCAACCACACGCACCTCGGCTTCAAAGAAACGTTTTGCTCAATCCAATAAACACCAAAGCGAAATGTTGTTCTTTTTTCGTAGCTGAAAGAAGCGGAAAGAAAGGACTACAAATAAACTACAAGAAAACCGAATTCGTGCTGAACAGTGGAGCCCAAAATGCCAACTACAGATGGGGAATACTAAAATCACGCAGGTACATAAATTTAAATACCTGGGAAGAGTTCTACCAAAAGACAAAAGTACGACACTGAGATCCAAAATGGAATTGGCATGGCGAAATTTTGTGAATCCGGGTGAGGAACCACACAAAAAATAATGAACAGTAAAACAGTTATTGAGATAGAAATAATAGGTTATATTGAACGTAAATATACAAACTGAAACGCAGGTTAGTTATCCAGGAATACGATTAGTAAGGAATATATATATATAGGAAAGAATATTAATAAAAAGTTTTGAATTAAAAAATGTACTTTTTGGGACAGTATTTGTTTATTTTTATTATTGTATTTTATATTTCAGACCGCCCTCGGTCCTTCATCAGAAACGAGTGATTTTTAAATTTAAAAAAATTAAAAATCGCTCGTTTCTGATGAAGGACCGAGGGCGGTCTGAAATATAAAATACAATAATAAAAATAAACAAATACTGTCCCAAAAAGTACATTTTTAAATTCAAAACTTTTTATTAATATTCTTTCCTATACATATTAAGACAGTATACGTGGATCATCACTATATATATGTTATATATATATATATATATATATATACATATATATATATATGTTATATATATATATATATACATATATATGTTATATATATATATATATACATGTATATATGTTATATATATATATATATATACATATATATATGTTATATATATATATATATATATATATGTTATATATATATATATATATATATATATATATATATATAGTCTTGAAGTGAAGCCATCTTGAAATAGTATATCCGTGTAATATTCTTGCTGAGTAGTGCTCAGAGCTACTATGCCAACTAACGCGCTATTCTGTGTAACTTCGGTATCTTTCGGTAACTTACGGATCAGTCCCGACGGATCTTTACGCTTCTGACGTATCTCACTATGCCAGCAGTATATGCATGCTCAAGTCGAGTCCATTTTAATAGCAAAAGGGGAGATCTCACATCATAAAAGTGTATTCCAGAAGCTGAGTAGAATATTGAGAGACGGGACAATTTCGCTAGAAACAAAGAGAGTCCTGGATTGCTATGTGATGTCTGTTCTTCAATATGGCAGCGAATGCTGGACAATCTCATCAAAGATGAAGAAAAAACTTGAAGCAACTGAAATGTGATTCTACAGAAGGATGCTGCGGATATCGTGGACCAAGCATGTGAGGCATGATGAGGTTTTGGAAAGAATGGAAACGAAAAGGAAACTAATATGTAACGTCAGGAAAAGTCAGCTAAAGTTCCTGACACATGTAATGAGGAAGAATGGCTTGGCGAATCTGATATTCACAGATCAGGTAGAGGGAAAGAACGACAGGGAAAAGCAGCGTACAGGCATGAGCGAGTGGATGGTGGAGCGGGGTTTGGGTGGGGGTAACAGGAAAACAGCGTGTTAAAGGTCTCTAGGGATAGGAAGATGTGGAAGGCCATGATCGTCTACGTTCTGAAAGGACACGGCACAGAGAGGAAATCAATTTTCATTGTTACCAGAATCAGTACTGTCAGGAATATCGTTTCGCACTGAGGATCTCAAGCAAGGGACCAAGTTATATAATTGAACAAAGTTAGAAAAACAGCACCTGAGAAAGAATAACATATTTTAATGCTAGTTAAATTAATGTTATGGATTTTTGGTGTGGGAGAGTACGTGTGTTTTGCTCGAATTTCAAAAGAAGTCCGATTAGGATTCATTATTGGTGGCCACGATCTTAGCGACATGAGTATACCGATGACATAATATTAATAGCAGACGCAGAAAAGAAGCTACATGAACTCCTACAAAAGGTAGTGAAAGAAAACGAGAAGAAAGAACTGGGTATTAATTACAATAAGACCGAATGCAGGATTATTACTTAAAGGAGAACCTGAAACCGTAGGGAGATGGTCAATGTCTATTTGATTCGGCCTCGTGCCATACATAACCGAACTCCCTACAGCTTACGGATTTATTCGTTTTCATCATCAGAAGGTTGGAGATTTGTAGAGTAGGAGAAGAATAAAATATACATTTTGCATGTTAAAATAGAAATCTATTGATAGAAAGGATAACATGAATTGCAGAAGTTAATCTTCTATGAGAAACAAGTAATGAGTTAAGGGTATCAAGAGTTGTAGAAATGTTCGTAGTAGTAATTTGTTGGAACGCGTTTATGTGTATGTATGAACGTTTGTTTGGTAGGAATGTCTTTGAACAGTGAAGAAAAAGTAAAAGGAATCAGCACACGAGAAAGAAGGAGAAAGAGGATAATGTGCGACGCGACCTTACGTCCGGGTCGACTTGAAGTTTCTCCCGTTACGGTTTAGTGTTTCGTCTCGCTGCTCCCATCTGACTGTCTAACTGACGCTGACCGAAGCCTTTTATAGTCATTTAGTTTTTTGCACTGGATCGCTAAGTCTTTTTAATCTTGCGAGTCGCTTCTGTTGGTCAGAAAATCAATTTAATATCTACTAGCGAAATCCGGTTTCGACTTTTTCTTTAAACACATGGCCAATCCTTTTTCTATTTGGCAAAATCAGGATTTCACACGTCATTGCGAATTTTTGTAAAAGTGAAGAAGAAAGTTGCTTTTAATTCTTAATTTCCTTTTCCACCACAGGCCCAACATTCAAATTACGAATTGATGATAACGAAATCAAACAAGTATAACAATTTTAATATTTTGGATATATTCTAACAGAGGACGAAAGGTGCGTCACTGAAGTCCAAAGGCACATTCCGATAGCGAAAGGTGCCTTCAAAAAGCTAAGCAAAACCAATATTAAAGTAAATGCATTGGTCTAGTGCCGTGATTCTTATATTTTTTTAACTGAGCAGCATTTTCGGAATGAAAATTTGCACGCGTCTCAACAAATTTTATGTGGTATAAAGTAAATTTAATATTAAAAATCAGGGCCAAGGTTAAAGGGATATAACGACGGATTCGAAATCAGAACATTATCATTGATAACTCTCTCCCCCAATTTGCGAACTATAGATATTATATTCTTAATAATTGATATAATGCATAAATATCCCAATTACAAAAATCAGTCAATAATCATTACTAACTCGTGAGTGCAATAGATAAATTACCCCAATTATACATTATGCGCGTTGTGTGGTTTTGATTTTGTCGATCGCACAGTACATTAGGGTCAGTTGGACACCGTCTGTGAGTAAAGAAGCATCATGATGCAATACACTCTGTTAGAAATTTGGAAACGGCATGCTATACTGCTTGTAATTTGCACTGGAAACTATAATACAAACATTTCAGAGTCGTTTGCGTGTCAATCCGAGGACAGCACAGAGGACTCGGAAAGAGTTGGAGGTGCTTAATGGTGATTTCGGAGTTATGGCAGCTCGGAAAACTCATTCTGATCGTTTTGATATGGAAAGAACTCCAGAATTTGTAAGAGAAATCAAGGCCATGATTGGAAACAATAACTTCAATTCAATCAAGTCCATAGCCAGGCATATAGTCCTTCCCTGGGTCAAGAGCGTGGCTGCCGAAAGACATTGTGTCTGGCAACAGGAATCTGCACCACGTCACACAAGCAGATGAATCCAGTCATAGCTGTCAGACTATTTCTGCCACCACAAATTCCCGTACGTCGGGCCACCTAACCTCCCCAGACTGCAACACCCCCTGATTATTATGTGGAGGGCATAGTTGAGTGAGAGACCTACAAAACTCCGTGTAACATCAAAGATAAATCGAACGCAAGGATTAAAGCAGCGTTCACTGACTTAAACAAGGAGACTGTCCAGGAAAGACGGAAGAGATTCCCAAGTCGTCTGGAGGACGTAGTGGAAGCCAATGGCGATTTTATTGAATAAATATGCTATTTAATATTTCAAAAGAAAATGATGTAATTTTGGTAAATATATTGAAGATGAGATATCAGTGTTTTTTTTTTAAATTTTTATTTTTGCGTCACTTTATCCATCGTACCCTGTATTTATACTAGGTACTAGCAATATAGCCCGGCGTTGCTCGGGTGTAATGAAAGCTTATATATATATATATATATATATATATATATATTGTCAATTTTCTGCACTATTGTAAGAACTGCAACCTTGAAACTTCCGAATATCGTTTCTTATGTCTTTGTCTATGAGTGTATGAAATTTGATTCAAATCCGACCACTCCTTCTGGAACATAATTTTTTCGATTATCAATTTTCGGTATTTATCGGGGGTACCTCGACACAAAAACTAGCTAAGAACACTCGCAGACGCTTATAATACAACTGTGTAAATTTTCAAGAAAATCGGTTCAGCCGTTTCGGGGTCTATAGGTAACGGACACACACAGAGACAAAGTTCCATTTATAAATAAGTTTAGATGACGTATGCGATTACAAGTAATCCATAATAATATTTTAAATTTTGAAACCCTATTTATTTTTGGGATATAAATTAAAAAAAAATCTAATTCTAATCTAAATTATTTAGCCTTCAAAATTCAGTTTACGATGAAAAAAAACTTATTTGATATCGATACCAGGAAATCAAAATTTGACTTACATCTATTCATTTTTCTTTCAGTCTACGGTTTCGCTTTAACTGGAAACAACTATTGCTTTTTAGTCTTTCGTGCCAACGTCCAAAGAGTCTGTGGCCAGGTATTGAACTCACAACTCTTTGGATCCAGTCACTGAATTTTGAAGGCTAAATAAATCCTCTGAGTAAATGGTATCATGGTTGAGACTAAGAACTACAATTATACCTACTTAGAGCCAAACCCGAAGCAAAAACTAAAATAAAAGACATACAGGCAGATAAACAGAGACACATACAAACATCTTGCCTTTTGTATATATATATATATATATATATATATATATATATATATATATATATATATATATTGTAACAGAGTTGTGGAACTCGTAGTTTTTTTTTACCTGCTGTTCATGCATTTACTTTTATAGAGTGCTCGATACAACCTATCGATTTTATGCACTATTGTAAGAACTGCAACCTTGAAACTTCTGAATATCGTTTCTTATGTCTTTGTCTATGAGTGTATCAAATTTGATTAAAATCGGACTACTCTTTCTATAACCCGATGTTTTGATTATCGATATTTATCGGGGGTATCTCGACACAAAACCTAACTAAGAACACTTGCAGACGCTTATAGTACAACTGTGTAAATTTTCAAGAAAATCGGTTCAGCGGACACACACACACACACACACACACACACACACACACACACACACACACACACACACACACACACACACAGAGTTCCATTTATAAATAAGTTTAAATATAAAATTACCTTCAGCGTATATGCATAAACTGTGTTATGAAAAGGTAAAGAAATATGTTTATACTTGGGTTCCACTCCCAAGCTGCCCTATTTTATAGACGGTAAATACAAATTAAATAGACTGTATTCCAAAATCTGAAAACTTTATCTGAAAAGAATTTTAGATTAAGGAATCTCAAACTGTAGCAATATTCAAAGCCAGGAGGAATGGTAAACTTATATATATTTAAGATAGAGCCTGGATAAGAGAAGAAAAATAAGAGTTGTGTTAATTCTTCTTTAAGTGGCTACATTTTTTCCCCATTATTAATATAGTAATTTATTGGGGATCAGTTTATTGCTTAATAATTAAAGAAAACTGTTGTAACCTAAAAAGGTTACTGAATGAGAAATAACTGAAACAGAGGTTGGAAAATAAAATAGTAATAGAATAGTATAACGTAAACAAAATACAATACTTGCCTGCCGCGTGAAGTAGATAACGACTGCTAGTAGTGAAATGCTAGACAGCAATATAACTCCCTTCACAATAATGTCCAACGCATGAGGATTGGATCATACCTGTAGGGGCCCCGGTGATGCTTGATAAATTTGCCTTGTGCCAAACATGACTGAAGTCCCCAGAATTTAAATATCAGAAGGTTGGATGTTGAAATGTGAAAGGATAACTTATTTGATGTATACATTAAAGTAAAGATTTATTAACAGAATGAAAAAAATTGTCAGAAGGAAAATATAAGAGAAATTTTGTTCACTGAATAGTATAAAATATTTGTTAGAAGAAAAATGTTCATAGAGAAAATGCATGTAGTTTTGTAGTTAAAATTATTAAAAGAAAAATGTAGGTATTTAAAATGTCCACAGAAGTTTAGAGTTCATTGTTGTGTAGTAGCAGAATGTAAAATCTTATGTTCCTTCCTCTTTTTGGTAGATTGGCGACAGATTGAGGGAGAGAAGGTAAAACAAATAAAGAAATTATACTTATCGCAGACAGAGTGTCCATGCTGTTGTTTTCTTTGGCGGAGTGGAGTGAAATGAAGAAAGAAAATTAGACGAAGAGGTAGAATGGATATGTGACGCGTCCTTACGTCCGGGTGGCATGGGGTGAAAAAGAAGAAAAGAAAATTACCAGCAAAGGCGAGTCAGCTTGAAGTTTCTTCCTTACATGATGGCGAGATGCTATCAGATACCGCTCCAATTCTGATTGTGTTGAAATGTTTTTTGTTACATTGCTAAGAGGTCCGTCAACTAACTTCTCCCAATACTGGACTGATTTTTGAACGGTCACTGACATGGTTTAAATAGTGAAGTTGCTAATGTGACTGGAACCAAATTTCGGTGTGAAAAACGTCATATATGAATTTTCCATCTCCAATCCAATCAGGATCCAGAATTTTGTTTTCACACTGACTTGTGAAATTTACTTTGGTCTGTTTTTTTCCAAAAATATTTTTAGTCGTGGTCTAGCTTTTTCCAAAATGCTTGTAGTCGTGGTCTGGGTTTTTCCAAAATATTTTTGTCGTTTGAATCTGATTTTGCGGGTGTGCAATTTTACTTTGTGTGTTTCAGTTAGTTGATGGATGATACAGGATTTGTATCCTCTATACCCATTAATGTTTATATGTACGAATATAATATTGAGTTATTAAAGGGAAATAACTGAACCGAGAAATTCGGAAGAGCCATGGAACGTAGAACTATAACAACCTACCCCGGTGGACGAAACAAACGGTTCAGTTTGAAATTCTAATCACCTCAAGAAGGACAACAGACGAAACGCCGTGAATATGACAATGTTGGTTGGTTGGCTTTTATGGTATATCAACCTCGGTAGGTCATTTAATGCAAACTAAATTTTATTTATTTATTTGCTGGTAATACCTTTTTTCTTTCGACAATTTATTGTTGTTTTTATATAAGTTTTGTGTCTAGTTATATTTTCTTTCTTTTAGAGTATCAAGATTCATTGGAATTTGTTTTTAAGGGACAGTCCTACCCTTGTTATTTAACCCATAACTGGAGAGAAGGGACGGATTAATACCTTTCCCAAGGGTACCAGTGCTTAAGTGAATGCAGGGTATTCAACTGAAATTCGAACTCGGCTCACCGATTTCTCTTTTCGAGCCGATATCTACTGCAGCACAACGCACATCTGTCATTAAACGCTTACAGCACCTGGTATTCCCAAGCGGTCACCCATCTAAGTACTGACCAGGCTCGACGCTACAAAGATTGTAAATAGATTAAATATATGTACCAAGAAATTCAACCCATATATAATTGGCAAACACAACACATTCATAGCTAGGAGAGAAAAGATATTTTCATGCCTTTTCCTAGGGAATTATTACGATTTGAACTTTAAAAAAATCTTTTACTGTAATTTGAGCTCAATAAAATTTCTGCATTGGTGTTACACAAACCATAAACTCTTATTTCTGAAAAAACGAAAAACGTTTATTTTTTTCCTTCTTCGAGAGAAAACTAAGATATTACGAGTAAATGTTTGAATAATACCAAGAGAATAAACACGTTTTTCCGTGACACGTTAGTTAGTCAATATACTGCAGTGAATTGGGCGATATACCGAGCCAAGAAATTGCAAAATGATTGCGCTCATATTTCTTCATTATTTTTCCGACTGATTCAATCTAAACACACCTGTTTCGATAGTATTCGCGATTAGAACGGTTTTATAATAGGCGTTTTATGAGACAGAAAAATACACAACTCTCTCATAGCAGCAGACAGAAATAAAAATGGCGGAACAATATCCAACAATCATTTTTTTTTTTTTGTCAATTCCAGTACAATGCTTTCACTTGCTAAAATAGCACACCTTTCAACTTGGAGAATAATGAATTGTTAGTTTTGATCAGATTATAGAACAGCAGTCGACGCTGTCCATTGCATAGTACCAGATTTTAAAAAATCGACTGGTAACAGTTTCTAAACATAGCAGGCATAAAGAACGTCTGTCAGTCGGTGAGATTCTTCTAAGCATATTACGCGATTTGTCGACTACTTCTCGAAGTTGGATAACAACAGTACAAAACACCCACCCCATAGTCGGCGAAGGTCAGGCGAGGAACGAAAAATTCGTTGCTAGAAACTACCTCACCTGCTGTCACAGTTATTTGGCCTCGCCATTTCTTTCCTTCCGACGTGACTGCACATAGCACAATTCAATTTATTATTTACCGAATAGTTACCTTTTCATAGGAATGCATCATAGAATCGATAAACAAGCAGCAAAAATCAGATTAACTGGATGTAAATTAATAACAATAATAAAGAGCGCTTAGGAATATAAAATACTTTTATGATTTATTCATTTGCCGTGTCAATTGCTGTTTGAATAAAATCGCAAGTGGGAAGCCAGCGATATACGCTTCCAAGGCTTTTCTCTCTTTTTCCCACCCACACACTTCGAGGTTCGAGAGCTCGTCAAGGTAGGGGACTTATTGAATTAATTAAGATAGGGATATCTAACAACTACGCCTTACCTTGGAGATGTTAAATTTGTAGTGCTCAGGGAAACATTTTTTTTTCACAGGAATCTGTTATACAAATAACACTTACTTGGTTTGATTTGTTTAGTGGCATATCAACCCATAAAAGCTATTTAATACCGAAATTTAAATATAATAATTCAAACTATATATTAACTAAAAAGAATGATACTCCATGATTAACTCATAATTACTTAAATGCATTTTGTTCTTACTAAATAATCTTACAATATGAAACCAGTAGTGAAACCTGTTTCTTCGTACAATAAATTAATTAAGCAAAGCATATTGTTTTTTTTAATTTTGAAAAAATGTTTTTGAAAATGTATACGAAATTTTCAATTATACTAAAAATTGTAGTATTGATCATTTTGCTATAAAAATGTATGGCTTGTCATTTTTCTATAAAAATGTATGGCTCGTCATTTTGCTATAAAAATGTATGGCTCGTCATTTTGCTATAAAAATGTATGGCTCGTCATTTTGCTATAAAATATATGGCTCGTCATTTTGCTATAAAAATGTATGGCTCGTCATTTTGCTATAAAAATGTATGGCTCGTCATTTTGCTTTAAAATCGTATTGCTGGTCATTTTGCTTTAAAATCGTATTGCTGGTCATTTTGCTTTAAAATCGTATTGCTGGTCATTTTGCTATAAAAATCGTATTGCTGGTTATTTTGCTATAAAAATCGTATTGCTGGTCATTTTGCTATAAAAATCGTATTGTTGGTCATTTTGCTATAAAAATCGTATTGCTGGTCATTTTGCTATAAAAATCTATTGCTGGTCATTTTGCTATAAAAATCTGTTGTTGGTCATTTTGCTATAAAAATGTATTGCTGTTAATTTCACTTCAGAAATGTTTTGAAGGTAATATTTTATAATAAAATGAATTGCAATGCATTTTTACTACAAAAATATATTTAGTGTTTTTACTTTTGCATGGGAACTCACTGCGGCTGTAACAGGTGCCATCACCCAGGACCAAGGTGGAACTGGGAACAGCAGTAATTAAGTAGTAGTTAAACGCTCCCCAAAACCTCCAATCACCCGATCAGAGGCCTTGTTGCTGGATCTAATTTATCATCATCCCATGGACCGGAACAGAAGGAAAGACTGTTTAGAATTTTATCGTTATAACTGGAATACTGGAGAAATGATGCTTATTCGACTCGATGGCGGTATCGTTAAAGGCTATTTTTCCAGTATCTTCAGCAAACGATTGTATATGTGAGATCCATAGTTAGGGTTAGAGTAGGGACCAGCTGCCAGGTTCTGGTCGTCAAGAATTTGGAAGGTACGCTCATAAATTTTAGTGTCATCTCCATAGATATTTACTTGAATAGTAAAGTAACCAATTCGTAGTTATCTTGAAATACTTCAGGACATGAAAGCAAGAACAGAATTTATACATTTAATTTAGTTGAAAACTAGTAATTTTGAAGGATTAATTCGTTTTTTACGGTTTATCGACACTTTGCAGGTTACTTAAAGCCAGAAAATATTCTTAGATACTAATCATTTTTTTTTATATAATAATGGTATACTGAGACAAGTTTTACTAATTAACTCATAGCTGTGGGAAGAAGAAGTGGACTCATACCTTTTCCAAGGATATTTGTGTCTAAGTGAATATAACGAATTCAAACTAGAATTAGAACTCCGCTCTCCAATTAACTAGTCCAATCTATCATTTTTTACAACACCTGCACATCCAATCTAACAACATCTGATATTCTCAATCGTTCACACATCTAGGTACTAACCAGGCTCGCCGTAGATTATATTGCGTGATATGGCCGTAAGCTTGTAATTTTGAAGAGTTATACATCATTTTCATACCCGTTTCATTTTATTATGTGTAAAATTTGTTTTGAAGGAATGGAGAGCTTATTTATCAATCAACACTTATTATACTTATATAATAATGGCTGGCCACTAGTATTCGAGATTACTAGTTTACTGGAGCGGCTAGCTAATCTCCATTGCAGACATTTGCTCTGGCACACTTGTGTCTATTTCGCACCCACAGAGCCCACCTATAACTACACTGAAAGAGAGCGTGTTATCTATCACGATCAGCAGTGTGAACAAAGCTAAGACGCACAAACCTTCGGTCATGATGACTTCCGAATTCGAGCTAGCACAAAGGGAAACCGTCTGCCCAGTTTCCCTCACAAGGCTAGGGTCAACTCGTGATATGATTTTCAGGAAATTTTCAAAGGAACCAGACACTGGGATCGCCTCCATTAGACCTATAACATTAAGAAGTCACCTAATAAATCGACCGTGGTGAGATTCGAACTCGCTCTTAATGGTCAGAAATGAACGCCCTAACCACTTGACACACATAATTACATACATACATACATACATAATTACATACATACATAATTACATACATACATACATACATAATTACATAATTACATACATACATAATTACATACATACATACATACATAATTACATACATATATGCATACATACATAATTACATACATATATACAAGCATAATTACATACATACATACAAGCATACATACATACATACATACATACATAATTACATACATACATACATACATAATTACATACATACATGATTACATACATACATGCATACATAATTACATACATACATACATACATACATACATAATTACATACGTACATGATTACATACAGACAAACATACATACATACATACATACATACATACATAATTACATACATACATACATGATTACATACATACATACATACATACATACATGATTACATACATACATACATACATACATAATAACATACATACATACATAGATAATTACATAGTGCGGTGAGTAATTATCATATTTTATTTTGAATTTATTCATCAACATAGTCTCCTCCTCGGGTGATACACTGATTCCAACGCTTCTCCAATGCTTCAATGCTTTTTGAAGAACGATAAGTTTTTGACCTCAAAATACATATCAAATTTCGCTATCACCTATTTATTAGAGCTAAATCACTTTGACTGGAGCATTCTTTTAAGGTCTGCAAACAGCCAGTAGTCGCTGGGGGCCATATCTAAAGAATAGGGTAGATGCGGAAACAATTCGAAGTGCAATTCATGGAGTTTTGCCATCGTTGCGATCGACTTGTGACACGGTGCGTTGTCTTGGTGAAAGATCACTTTTTTCTTAAATTTGTGCCCATTTTAGACGATTTCTTCCATTAAACGCACCAATAATGCTATATAATATTCGCTATTACTGGTTCCTCCTTTGTCAATGTAATCGATGAACTCAGTACCTTGCGCTTCCCAAAATACGGTGGTCAAAACCTTGTCTGCTCATGTTGCGTTTGTGGTCGCTTTGGACGGCTTTCACCTGCTGCTGTCTACTCAACTGACTGCTGATTTGACTCCGGTGTGAAGTGGCGGATCCATGTTTCATCCATTGTCACATATTGATGCAAAAACTCTTTTTTTGCATTGAATCAGTTTCAAACAACGCTCTGAATCGTCGACGCGTTGTTGTTTTTGATCGACTGTGAGAAAACGCGGCACCCACTTTGAACAGAGCTGACTTTAAACGCATTCGAAAAGTAGAGGGTCATGATCACCTACGTTCTGAAGAGACACGGCCCATAGAAGAAGAATATAGATAACTTTGTAATGTTCTGAAAAATATTATGAGAAAAGACGAAGAACTGGAAGATGACCGGGAATATACTACTTATAGATCACGGGATCAGGACGTTACTTTCCAGGATACATATAAATATATATAAATATACCATCACCGTGGCATTACATTGAGTCAAACGAAATTGTTCTTTGTATAAACACGGGCTGTTTGTAGTAATGTGCGCGACTATAAACTGTTATCATTGAGTTTGGTTTCAAACTGCAGCGACCGTATGGTTTACATTAAGTTATACGGCCTTTCTGTACATTGAGACAAGATAATAGGATGAGCGTTGTGGTGTACTGAATAACGGCTCGGAATGAGAAATAGGGGAAGCGAGTTCGAACTCTAGTCGGGTTTATTACATTCACATTTTTTGGGAAAAGAGGAATTCGTCTCCCTCTCCTACCAGCTAGAGGTTAAACGACAGGACAGACTGGGTCATATATCCATGGTTGGCAACCACTTTACAGAAGAAAGAAAAGGTGACCTACTGCTGGAAACTATTCTGCCTAGGCAACAGTCATAATATCAAAGAAAAAAAAATACTTTTAATAGTACAGAATTTTATTATGGCGTTAACGACAAAAAATATTTAAAATAATCGGCCATGCCGAATTTTAAAACAAAAAACACCAGTCGACCAGTTTCGCCCCCCCCCCCACTAACCAGAAGTGTAAAACGGAGAAAATTATCAAAAAATAGAAAATCTTATGGCTGAAATGAATGAACGGAAGGGGAAAAAGTTATGATTTTTGCTAAAAGTTATTATATATAAAGATGCTAGACACCCAGCAGAGCAAGCCCAAGCAAACACCCTCTTTGTTTACAAAGTGAGGGCTGCCTAGACCTAATAAACGGCGTCTCCAACACCTTCACATAGAAATACCGAGTGTGATTTGACCAAAACGGTATTTCGAATGGTATCACCAGACGAAAAATTCTTATTGAGTATTTTAGCAAGCGCATGTTGTTTAATCCTAACATCCAAATGCTGCGTCGTTCTACCTATGTGGTCGACTCCACAACTACATTTAAAATGGTAAATAACAGAGTTAATATGGTGATGGTGGGGGTAGAATATCTTTACGCATAGATGGAAGGACAGATCTAGTTTTAAACAAAGCAAGTACAATGGCTGCATAATAACACTCACGTGAACCTAATGAAATTTGCTTGGCTAAAGTCTGACTAATGCTACTCAACCACGTATTCGGAGATGGACTGGGAAGTTTTCAACGTTACTGGTTTAATTTTGTTAAATTCAGCAATCTTCCCATGAATAACCGATTGGACAATGTCCGACGGATAACCATTAGTTATACTACTAATTTCATCTTTTAAGGTGTCATCTGAACAAATCATTAATGCCCCATGGGTCAAAGTCTTAATCAAATTAATTTTTTGTCGTTTAGAACAAAAATAATCCCATCGAGTGCAGAGATCCGTAAAGATAGGCTTCTTGTACACAGAAGTAATAAAATAGGTAGGTGTTCTATGAACCAGAACATCTAAGAAGAGCAAAGAACAATTTCCTTATCTACCGTAAATGTAAGGGCAGGGTGAACACCGTTGAGTAGGGAGAAGAATTGGTCAACCTCCGGTTCATTGTGGAAAACAATAAAAGTGCCATCAATATAACGGAAGGAGACGGTGGACCTGGAAGAACTTAAAAATAGTCTTTCCTCATGAAAGTCCACTTATATATTAGCTAAAACAGGGCCCAAAGAAGAACCCATCGCTACACCATCAATCTGACGATACATGATATTGTCAAAACTGAAATCGACAGACATGGTGGCAAATTTCATTGGTTCAAAGAAAACATTTTCTTTATGAATCTTAGATAATCCATAAAGACGGGGACGAATGGAGCCGGACGGTCTTAATTCCTCGGACATTTCAGAGGAAAGAACATCACTTTTTATACATTTGACAAGACGTTTCTGAAATCGAATTTCAGAGATCAGAGTCTAATCATGAGTATCAATTTAACCAAGAGGTTAAATCTTGGAAGGATCATTAAGTATGGATAACATTTTAATAATGTAATCTTGGTGGTCCATAAAGACGACACCAAAACCCTTATCCGATTTCAGGATAACCAAAGAATGGTTATCCTTAAGGGATTTAATGATCCGGTGGTGGACCCTTCTTCATTTAGATTCAGAGGAAGAAATAGAAGAATTGGAACCAAGTCATTCAATTTGGCTCGAGGCATCTGTAGACAAGGGTTGAAGCTTAGAGTTGAGCATAAAATACTCCGAGGAAATCTATCAAGAGAAACCGGAGGAAAACTGAAGTCAAGACCAGAGGCCAAAATAGAAAGCTCAATCTCCGAGGGACAATAAGACGACAAATTAACGACATTTTTTGTAGCATTTGGTTCAACCACACAGTCAAATCTCTTAGAAATAAGATGTTTTAACTTAACCCTCTAGGGCCATTCGTATCATATTAGTGGGGGATCTGTTTATTACTTCATAACAATATAGAACTGATCCCCCACTTTATGACAAGTAGAAGCCTTAACCCTCTAGGGCCATTCGTATCATATTAGTGGGGGATCTGTTTATTACTTCATAACAATATAGAACTGATCCCCCACTTTATGACAAGTAGAAGCCTTAACCCTCTAGGGCCATTCGTATCATATTAGTGGGGGATCTGTTTATTACTTCATAACAATATAGAACTGATCCCCCACTTTATGACAAGTAGAAGCCTTAACCCTCTAGGGCCATTCGTAGCATATTAGTGGGGGATCTGTTTATTACTTCATAACAATATAGAACTGATCCCCCACTTTATGACAAGTAGAAGCCTTAATCATATTATATTATTAACCCTCTAGGGCCATTCGTATCATATTTGATACAGTATGAAAACAAGCCTTGAAAGAAATATTTTCCTGAAAAATTTTTTAAGAGAAATATTTTATAAATTTCAAATGAAAGCAGTACTGACTGCTCAGTCAATGAATACCAAATGTTTCCTTATAGGGAAATAACAAATGTTTCCTTATAGGGAAATACTGTATCAAATATGATACGGATGGCCCTAGAGGGTTAATAGATAGATAGATAGATAGATAGATAGATAGATAGATAGATAGATAGATAGATAGATAAACAGACTGAGATTAACCCTCTAGGGCCATTCGTATCATATTTGATACAGTATGAAAACAAGCCTTGAAAGACGTATTTTCCTGAAAAATTTTTTAAGAGAAATATTTAATGAATTTCAAATGAAAGCAGTACTGACTGCTCAGTCAATGAATACCAAATGTTTCCTTATAGGGAAATACCAAATGTTTCCTTATAGGGAAATCCTGTATCAAATATGATACGAATGGCCCTAGAGGGTTAAGTAGTAATTAGTGGGGGATCTGTTTATTACTTCATAACAATATAGAACTGATCCCCCACTTTATGACAAGTAGAACCCTTAATCATATTATATTATTAACCCTCTAGGGCCATTCGTATCATATTTGATACAGTATGAAAACAAGCCTTGAAAGAAATATTTTCCTGAAACATTTTTTAAGAGAAATATTTTATAAATTTCAAATGAAAGCAGTACTGACTGCTCAGTCAATGAATACCAAATGTTTCCTTATAGGGAAATACCAAATGTTTCCTTATAGGGAAATACTGTATCAAATATGATACGAATGGCCCTAGAGGGTTAAGTTGCCTCGAAAAGACAAAGCGCATGTATCAGACCTACATAACGGGCAAAACGGATCCTATCAAAATATGTAAAAAATTATGTACCTGTTATGTTGTGCGTCACAAATGGTTGAGTAAATAATTACAAACAACGGAAATATAGTAAATGGAATATTTTACCGGAAAATAGTATTTACAACAGAATATTAGTCGTATACAGGAACAAGGGTTTAGTAACACGTATCGTCGTAAGACGTAGAGTCTGAGAATAGCACACTTCCGGTTCACTACCGGAAATACTCGACTGATTTGGTATCGAGACTGGCTACTCGATTCCCTCCCTAGGCCTTTCCACTACTACTTTATGTAGGGATTGGAATAGTCCATTAGTAGAACAAAGGTGGAGAGCGCCGCAACAGTACCCGACGCCATAACAGAGCTTTTTTGTAGGCCAAAAGACTGGCTAGAAAATTGCAAGAGAAAATATATATATATATATATATATATATATATATATATATATATATATATTTACGCTCTCACACCCTGATTGAGCACATGGTAGACTTTGAAAAACAGTAGCTGCTCTGGCATCTACGCATCGTTCATTCAGCAATGAATTAGAACACTCTCAGCTATTGGGTGTGTATAATGATAATGATAATATACGCACTAAAAACTCTGCCTTCTTCTCTTGAGCGCCCATAGTTCAGAGGCAGAATCGCCGAATGAAGCCAATTCAGTCGGGATTCAATCTTGAGTTAAAAGTAATCAGAGTCTAACCGTAGTGATGAGCTGCGATACAGCGAAACAAATCTGTCTGTGGATCTCTCTCTATATATATATACATTTTGAAATGATTTGTTTGAACATTATTTTTTATCGATACTCGTATTTAAGTAGATATTCTATTCATAAACAAATTGTATTATATATTTATTTCTACCGGCCTGATTATTTACGATAAATTGTTGTTACGAAAATGTGTGTCATTCAGCAGGATAAATAAATATATAATATTGTTTGATTATAAACAGAATATCTACTTAAATACTAGTATCGATCCAAAATAATGTTCAAACAAATCATTTTAAATTGTCGGTTGCTTATAACCAATTTCGTTAATCTTCGTTAATTTCCGTAATATATATATATATATATATATATATATATATATATATTACTGACCATAAGTTTGGGACCACCCAAATTTTTAGCAGAATCAAATTCGTCGAGTTTATATTTTTGTTATTCTTATGCAGATGTCAAGTAAAAAAAATATTCTTTTCAACTTTATAGTAAACATTTAATCAGATTGCTACTTGACTCCTCTTATTGTGATCAAGTTTTGCTGAAAATTCAGTTTTATTCCGATATTATAAATACGGTGTAATTTATTTTCGTAAACCATATTACTACGGTATAAATGGCAAGGAAGAAACAGATTAGCATTGAAAAAAAGAGCTGAAGTTGAAATTCTTTCGAAAGAAGGATATTCTGAACCTGTTATCGCTAAAAAATTAAGCCTATCAAAAAATGGCGTGCATTATTGCCTTCAACGATTTCGCGAAACTGAGTTAAATATTGACAGAAAAAGATCTGGTAGGCCCAGAGTAACATATATTGTTGAGGATAGGTACTTGATCATATCTAGCAAGAGGAATAGAAGAAAAACCGCTCCGGAATTAACAATTGAAATGAATTCTACTCGGCATCATCAAGTATCTGATACTACTGTTAAGAGACGACTTCATTCTGCTGGGCTTAAAGGCTGTGTAGCAGTTAAGAACCCACTATTAAAGAAGGAGAATAAGGGATGAAATTGACCGTACAGTTCGAAATGAACTTCCTCAAAATGAAGAAATGTTGTTTAAATGCTTGCAGGATGCTTGGAAATCACTTTCACCAACTTCTTTTTATAAGTTATTAGAAAGAATACTAAGGATTTGCTCGTGGTGGTTTCTTTGATGAAAAGAAAATATGAATTAACTTTAATTAGGTTTGAAATTACTCTATGTTAATTTTGGTTTTAATTATTATATAATTATGAGCAACAATAAAATATACTATATTTATTCTGCTAAGACATAAAATTTGTTATTTCTTTCTCTTAGAGAATAAATCTAAGTGGTCCCAAAATTATGGTCGGTAGTATATATATATATATATATATATATATATATATATGTGTGTGTGTGTGTGTGTGTGTGTGTGTGTGTGTGTGAAAAGAGTATGTATATAATAATAAATATATATATAAATGCAAACTTATCACTATACTCGTTTCGAAAAACCCTCCGCGCATATACGCGGAAGGAAAAAATAGTTGTAAAAAAGAAAGAGCTAAGCCCATGAACATCAGCCAAAGCGATTTGGACTGAGCCAGTATGTAGCCCAAAGAAAAAACCCGAGACGAGTCATCTATAACAAAATATCAATATATGCAATTTGTTATATATATTATATTATTTATGTATTATATATGCGGGGTACTTATTTGAAAGCGCTCAACATCAGTGATAGAACTGACATATTCATATAGATAGGTTTTCCTCCCACTTCGACAAAAATATACCAATATACGCAGCCCTACATATAGCCAATTTTTAAAAAAAATTAATGTTTGTCTGACGATCGCAAGAGCGTGAAACCCTGGGTCACAAACTCATACCTATATATATATATATATATATATATATATATATATATATAGTCATCCGCAGACAGATCTGTTTCGCTGTATCACAGCTCATCATTACGGTTAGACTCCAATTGCTTTTAACTCAAGATTGAAACTCGACCGAATTGGCGTCAGTCGGCGATTCTACCTCTGGGCTATGGACGCTCGGTAAAAGAAGGCATACTTTTTAGCGTGTATATTATCATTATACACGCCCAACAGCCGGAGTACTCTAATTCATTACGGAATGAGCGATGCGTACATGCTAGAGTAGCTATATATATGTGTGTGTGTGTATGCATGAAAAGAGTATATATATATGTATATATATATGCAATTTGTTATATATATTATATTATTTGTATATTATATATGCACAGTATTTATTTCAAAGCGCTCAATATCAGTGATAGAGCTATCACATTCATATAGACAGGTTTTCCTCCCACTTCCACAAAAATACACGATTACGCAGCCCTACATATAGCCAATCTTTTAAAAAATTTAATCAGTTTGTCTGACGATCGCAAGAGCGTGAAACCCAGGGTCACAAACTCTCATCTATCTATCTATCTATCTATCTATCTATCTATCTATCTATCTCTAGTCTGTTCATATCTATCTATCTATCTATCTATCTATCTCAGTCTGTTCATATCTATCTATCTATCTATCTATCTATCTATCTATCTATCGATCTATCTATCTATCTCAGTCTGTTCATATCTATCTATCTATCTATCTATCTATCTATCTATCTATCTATCTATCTATCTAGTCTGTTCATATCATCTATCTATCTATCTATCTATCTATCTATCTATCTATCTATCTATCTCAGTCTGTTCATATCTATCTATCTATCTATCTATCTATCTATCTATCTCAGTCTGTTCATATCTATCTATCTATCTATCTATCTATCTATCTATCTATCTATCTCAGTCTGTTCATATCTATCTATCTATCTATCTATCTATCTATCTATCTCAGTCTGTTCATATCTATCTATCTATCTATCTATCTATCTATCTATCTATCTATCTATCTCAGTCTGTTCATATCTATCTATCTATCTATCTATCTATCTATCTATCTATCTATCTCAGTCTGTTCATATCTATCTATCTATCTATCTCAGTCTGTTCATATCTATCTATCTATCTATCTATCTATCTATCTATCTATCTATCTATCTATCTCAGTCTGTTCATATCTATCTATCTATCTATCTATCTATCTATCTATCTATCTATCTATCTATCTCAGTCTGTTCATATCTATCTATCTATCTATCTATCTATCTATCTATCTATCTATCTAGTCATCCGCAGACAGATCTGTTTCGCTGTATCACAGCTCATCAGTACGGTTAGACTCCTATTACTTTTAACCCAGGATTGAAACCCGACCGAATTGGCGTCAGTCGAGGATTCTACCTCTGGGCTATGGGCGCTCGGTAGAAGAAGGCAGGCTTTTTAGCGTGTATATTATCATTATACACGCCCAATATCCAGAGTGCTCTAATTCATTTCTGAATGACCGATATATGTGTGTGTGTGTGTACTGATTATATATATATATATATATATATACTGGTGTACACGTGCTTTAAAGAATGAAGTTAAGTTGTTGATAATTGGCTTTACTGAACAGATTTTTGTTTCGTGCATTTCTCATGGCTTCTTCTGTTGTGTTGATTGTCTGTTTCTTATCAAAGACATTCCGCTATTAGCATTCTCATATTTGCTCTTTTTGAATTAGATTATTCCTGTTTCATTTGTAATCCTTTGAACTACACATTCTCTCATATCAGCTCTTCTTGCGGTTAGCTTCTTTCTACTGTTTCATTGTATCATCTTTCTCTCTCTTTCTCTCTCTCTCTGATGCCTGCTCACTCCTCCTATAACCCTCTTCTTCTAGCTCATGAGTTCACCTCTGAGCCTCATGTATCCTGCCTTGCATTCATATTGCTTCACGGCATTACAGCAATGCCTGTAAATATATCTACTTATCAGTCCCTTGCTGTGCTGGTATCTGATCCCGAGATAATCGTAACTGTTGCTTTTGTATACGCTTTCATTCTAATCTCCTTTATTCTTTAAGGGATTTTTTCGTTTTATGATGTACAATAGAGAACATTTTCCTAAATGCACAAAATGCAAACATAAGGAATTTATTGAAATTTAATTCTTCATTTATAGACGAAGATTGTGTTAAATTTTGGATACCAATGCAAAACTAAAATGTATTATATTATTATTAGAACTTGTAATTACACCTACAATATTAATAATAAATGTATCTCTTAATAGCTATTTAATTATATATTTAGAGAGTAAAAGTACGTCGAATCTAGTATTTCGTAACATATGAAGATAAGATATATTGTTAGAGAGACAACGTTTATAAAACCCTATGTTATATTTATTCGAATTGAAAATAATTTTTACTTGTAAATAAATGCAATGGTAACTATGATTCATTGATAAATTCTTATCTAATCTAAATTTATTTATGAATGGAACTTTGTGTGTGTGTGTGTGACCGTTACCTATAGACTCCGAAACGGCTGAACCGATTTTCTTGAAAATTTACACAGTTGTACTATAAGTGTCTGCGAGTGTTCTTAGCTAAGTTTTGTGTCGAGGTACCCCCGATAAATATCGAAAATTGATAATCGAAAAGATCGGGTTAAAGAAGGAGTGGTCCGATTTTAATCAAATTTGATACACTCATAGACAAAGGCATAAGAAACGATATTCGGAAGTTTCAAGATTGCAGTTCTTACAATAGTGCAGAAAATTTATAATATATATATATATATATATATATATATATATATATATATAAGGCAATATATTTGTTTGTGTGTCTGTTTATCTGTCTGTATGTCTGTATTTTTTTCAGCCCTTTTATTTTAGTTTTTGCTTCGGGTTTGGCTCTAAGTAGGTATAATTGTAGTTCTTAGTCTCAGCCATGATACCATTTACTCAGAGAACTGATTTAGTCTTCAAACTTCATGATTAGTTAAATAGTTTACTTTGCTCAGGAAATAATTTTGTCTAAATGCAGATAAATATTTTATTTGTATAACTTGTGGCGAACGGGAAAGCCACCTATACCCCCAAAAAGAGTTGATATCCTGTCCACAGTTTTTACACGCAACAAAATATATATCCTAAATAATTACTGCTGCAGATATCGCCTTTTTTTTTTAATCCTTTCCGAATATCATGACCAATCGAGAAATTTTTACCTTCTCAATAAAAGCTGTTGCAAATTTTATCAAGGAGAGTGCGCTTTATTTGTGTGTGAAAGTGAGTTTGGTTCATTAAGAGCTGTGTGTTGAATTTTTTGACGTTATCTTATTTTGCCTCCTGGTCTTTTGACTCGTGATTATTTGATTTATGTAGGATTTGTCTTTCCTGTCTTCGGATTTGGACATGTTTTTTTATCACCCTTGTTAATTTGGATGTCGAACAGATTCAATTATTAGAATGATTAAGGGAAGTAATCACACATAAATTTACTAACATAAGTTGGTCTACCTCCCTCTCCACTGCAGATGGGACATAAAATACATATTGATAATTATTATATGGTTTGATATTAGATCATTAAGGATATTTGTGCTCGATTTGAAAATTAAAAACAATGGGAATCAGGAAAAAACTTTTGCAATGATCCAGTATATAAGTGGACACTGAGGTCAGCACTGAGAAGCGACAGTCTGTTAGGCTTAACTCCAATCTTCAATAAGTCCTGTATTTTGATCAAAAATTTATGTATGCTGGGCAATGGTGCATTATGGGTAGCAATGTCTAACGATTATGAAGTAGGCGGTAAAGATTGTGTTTGAAATTAATCCAGAGGCTATTGAGTAGAAAGAATTGTAGCTACGAATGGGGTTATTTGTATTTATGTTATAGGCTTGTTTGTTAACATTCTACTCATTATTTATTATCGAGTATTTCATTATTTGTTGTCATTGAAGCTATAAGGAGATTGTTAATGTTTATTTATTTGACCTTGCGTGAAATATTAACGTCTACGGCTATATCGTGTTGAATGCACCGGTTTTAGTCCGATCACCGAAGTTAAGCAACATCGAGCCTGGTCAGTGACCATTTGGGAATACCAGGTGCTGTAAACGTAAGGAGCAAGAATGGTCCACCGGTCCTCCAGGTTTGGGGGTTGGGTGCAGGGCTAACAACAAACAGATTGTTACAGAAACAGCAACAAAAAGTTGCTGCCCTATGCACCATTGAATGTGATGGATAAATGATGATGATGATGAAACATTAACAAACTCCCTACAGCTTAGGATTCATTCTTTGTCATCATCAGAAGGTTAGCATCAGGTTGGAATAGTGCAAGGACAAAAATATACATTTTGTATATTAAAATAGAAATGTGCTGATAGAAAAGAATAATATAATTTGTAGAAGTTAAAGTTCAATGAGAAATTTAAGGGTATCAAGAGTTCATGTATACGTACATAAGTATGTATGAGCGCTTGTTTGGTAGGAGTGTTGTGGAATGGAGAAGTTATAAAAGGAATCAGCACACGAGAAAGAAAGAGATAGTGGACGAGTATGCGACGCGAACTTACGTCCGGGTCAACTTGAGGTTTCTCCCGTTACATTTTAGTTCTCGTTCTCTCTCTCTCTCTCCTTCCATCTGACTATCTTGCTGACCTTCCCTCCGTCTTTTATATCCATTTAATTTTTTCGCACTGGATCGCTAATTCTTCTCAAGTTTTGCAAATCGCTTTCATTGCTCAGAAAATCAATTTAACATCTACTCTCAAAATCCGGTTTCGACTTTGTCTTTAAGCACGTGGTTAGTCTTTTTTCTATTTTACAGAATCATTGTGAATTTTTGTAAAAGTGAAGAAGAAAGTTGCTTTTAATTCTTAATATCCTATCCACCACATCATCATTTCATTTACTTATATTTATGTGAGTATTCGCAATATGTTAATGCTTTTATTATTTACTTTATTTGCCCATGTATTTATTCAGATTTGTGTTTTTTTTATTGACTCTGGGGGTATCGGTTCGATAATTTATTTAGTTTAATGTATTGATTTTGCCTAAAGCCAATACATTAAACTAAAAAAGAAAACTTGAAAGCTCAATCCCGAGACTGATTAACATGTGTAAAGAATAATCGTTCGGAGAGCTAAGTTCCAATTACAGTAACAAATTTATTGCTCTAGTTAACAACATATTCTAGGTCATTATACGGATCAGCTATCAATTTGACATTTTTTAACAGCTCAAACATGACAATCATCAAAGTTAGCATAACTGTCACATCTAGGTTGAACATGCTCAGTCCACACTTTCCAGGTTTGATAAAATTCAGAACCAACCGTTTATACAACGTCGAGCCAGGTCAATACTAAGATGGATGACCACTTGGGAATACAAGGTAATGTAAGCTTGGATGTGCGAAGACAATGTCTCATAATTGTTAATAGCAGAACCGAGTTTCAATTTCCTTTGGGATCGTTATATTCACTTACCCACAAATCCCATTGAAAAAAGTAGGAAAATCCATCTCTCAACATAGCTATGGGTTAACTAGTAAAACTTGTATCATTAAACTATTATTATTTCCATACAAAAAATATTTCAGTCTAAAAATATTTTTAGTCTTTAAATAAATAACCTCCAAAATTGCTGTTTTTCAATAGTGTACTAGTAAAATGTGCGTTGTGGGGCAGTGGATATCGGCTCGGAACGATAAATCGGAGAGGCGAGTTCGAATTCCATTTGATTTCGTTGTATTCACTTACACGCAAATAACGTTTATTAATTATTAATCTGTCTCTTCCCTCCAGTTATAGATTAAATAACAAGACAGATTGGATTCTATAGCCTTGGCTGGTAACCGATCTACCGCAGAAAGCAATGGCAACCTACTGCGGGATAATTTTCTGCCCAGTCAGTCATGTCTCTTTAATAGAAATAATGTAGAGTGATTTTTTTTCTTAACTGGGGAGTATTGTTTCCGTCATGTCGACTTCGAAATTTCATAAAGGTATTATTGCGATGTCTTTACTCTTTAGGATTCAGGAGGAAAAGAAAAACTCTGAAGAGTGAAGACATCAAAACAATACCTTAAAGAAACTTCGAAATCGGCATGACTGAAACAACACTCCTCAGTTAAGTGACCCCCATATATATATATATATATATATATATATGTGTGTGTGTGTGTGTGTGTGTGTGTGTGTGTAAATCTAAGAATTAAGACAGACACGTTATTCCATGGTTAAGCAGAAGTATGGGCCTATTTCAGGTGAACCATCGTCAGCTTCTCTCTTTATTGTACAGAAGATTATTTGATTCGTGTAAAATCTTCTATACAATAAAGACGGAAGCTGACGATGGTTCGCCTAAAATAGGCCCTTACTTCGGCTTAACCATGGAATAACGTGCTTGTCTTAATTTTTACATATATTTGCTCTATATTTATTTATATACATATATATTTAGAGCTCGCCCAGAGAGGTATCTTACCACTTTTTGTGCAGGATGCTCCTTTGGATTCTTCTATATCTTCCACACACACACACACACACACACACACATATATATATATATATATATATATTGAAGTGAACATTGAAGTCAACACACAGTCTTAATGCTAAATGCACTTGTCAGGCGGTATGCATTACATTGCTGCTAATACATTGTACATGGCTTGATGATTGCTTTGTATTTGAAACAGACTGCCGCTTCTGCAACAGTCAACACACAATGGTTGATAATAATCAAGGTCACGTGCATGCGTGTCAGTATTAACAAAGAGTGGTGTTTACAAAAATGTTTATCGATTTGTTGTCTTGTATTTAAAATCGCTTAGAAATTGCCGCTCCACTAGATAAACAAGACGAAAACGTTGTTTTTATCTGTTTAACGTAAGCCTCTTCAGTATTATCCGAGATAAGATTCAATATTGTGAAAATGACCCCATTGTGTATTAGCATCTAAAACAAGACATAGGGAAACATTCTCCAATATATCTGTAATTAACATTGTAGCAGATAAAAAAATTAATTAAAATCAACCTTCTTCAGTTTTACAAAAATTCACAATGACGTGTGAAATCCTAGTTCTTCCAAATAGAAAAAAAGGATTTTTTCGATGTGCTTAAAGAAAAAGCCGCCGAACTCAGAATTCACAAGTAGGTGTTAAATTGATTTTTGACCAATAGGAGCGACTTGCAAGACTTGAGGATTTCGCGAGTTCGTGCGAAAATCTAATGACAATAAAAGGACTTGATCATCGCCAGTCAGAGTCAGATGGGAGCCGCGAGACGAAACAACTAAACAACTAAAATGTAACTTCAACTTCAAATCGACCCGGAGATAAGGTCAGGTCACACCTTGTCTTCTTTCTCCTTATCTCTTTGAAAAATTACTACTTCGAACATTTTTTACAACTCTTGATACCCATAACTTTATCCTTGAACACGAACTCTACCCTTAACTTCTTAAGAATGTTCCTAATTACACATTAACTTCTACAACTTGTATTATTTTTTATTTTTAATAAATTCCTATTTTAACATGAAAAATGTATTTTTTATTCTTACACTATTCCACACAATTCTAGACATTCCAACCTACCGACAACCAACCTTCTGATGAAAACCTTTTGATAATTCTTCTGGTGATAATTCTGGATAAAATGTGCAAGCTGTAGGAACTTCGGTTATGTATGACACAAGGCCGAGCCAAGAAACATTAACCATCTTCCTACGCTACAACCTATATACATTTGTATATAACAACAACAAGCACTGTATTTCAGTCAAAACAATCGAGACTTACGGCCATATAACGTTGAAACACCGGTTCCCGTACGATATCCGAAGTTAAGCAACTTCGAACTGGTCAGTACCTAGGTGGGTCACCACTTGGGAGTACTGAGTGATGTAAGCTTGGATATGCGGGTTGCGGGGACAATGTTTTACAATTGTTAATTGCCAAGCTGTGTTTCAATTTTCTTTGGGTTCGTTATATTCACTTACGGCAAATACCCTTCGCAAAAGTATGAAAATCCATGTCTTCTCCCCCTGCTGTGGCTAAATTAGTGAAACTAATATAAAAAAAAAACTATTATTATGTCCATACAAAAAATTTCGCAGTCAAAAAATATTTTGTGTCTTTAAATAACTTCCAAAGCGTTGGCAAGGCGTATAAAACGAATCATTTAATCAAACTTCTTCTCCCCCCCTAGGGATTAATTAGTAAGAAATACTTAGATTTCAGAGTCAAATGACTCGTACAGCTTGATGTGCCGCTAAACAAAATCAACCAAAGGTGTTTAAAAATAAATTATCTTTCACCTTAAATCACTAATAATTTAATTTTTTTACGTAGGCTTTTGTTTTTAGTTAAAGAAAAGTAAATAGGTTTACCTATCATCCGGTTCAACCCCACCCACGTTTTTTTTTAACAAGAGTAGAGGTTTATTTCTCGTTTCCAGTTTAGGATTGGGTTTCCGGTTCCTTCTAAACTACCTCAACTCTATGCGCCTCTGAAAGTTTATTCGTTAAGTCTTGAGCTCTTCAATTCCCGAATGAGCTAACTTCCCTGTTATCTTGCTTTTTCTAACGCTAATGTATCTCCACACAGTAAACATCAACCTTGAGTGGCCCTTGGGCCTTGTATAGGGTGAAGATTAGTAGAAAGAAAAAAAGATTTTTAAGTCAGGTGGTCTTTGTAGTAGCAGCAGTAGTAGTGTTTGATATCACGAGATCGCTAAATAAGAATGACAAATAATCACTTGTCTCTAATCAAAGTTCCACATAATTGCATTCACTCTTTCGGCAACATGACTTTAACACTTGCAGAGCATATAATTGTTACCATAGACGCATATATATATATTATCTGAATATAACAATAAAATGCATTTGAAACTCGATGAGATAAGATAAATGATCATTTAATAGTATTTGTTATTAACCTTGCCTGTTGGTAGATTTAGAAAAATAGATATCGTTGTCCCTCAGTGTTCGTTAGGGTTACATTCCCATAACACCAGCGAAAACTGAAATACCGCGATTTTTGGAGAATGTGATCCATAAAAATGCCCATAAACGTTCAAATATAACATAAAAGATTAATATAATACCCGTTGCTCGAGTGTAATGAAAGCTTTAAAATTAATCCATGGTCCTGGAGCTCAGACTCAGCCTAAAGAATATTTGAAATAATAAAATAATTGTGACAATTTACCAATCGCACCTAGTATATATATATATATATATATATATATATATATATATATACTAGCAGTATAGCTCGGCGTTGCTCGGGTGTAATGAAAGCTTTAAAACTAATCCCTGTTCTTGAAGCTCAGACTCTGTAGACGTTGGCACGAAAGACTAAAAAGCAATAGTTGTTTCCAGTTAAAGCGAAACCGTAGACTAAAAGAAAAATGGATGTAAGTCAAATTTTGATTTCCTGGTATCGATATCAAATAATTTTTTTAAAAAAATCATTTCACCCCAAGCAAGGCATTCCATTGCCACTATTGCGCATGGGGCTATATAGGGGAAGGTAAAGAGGAGGAGTGGTTAGGTGTAGGAAATGTCAGAAGGAAGGTGTAAGATAGATGGGTAAGGATACCGAGGATGAGGGTTGGGCAGATGGGAAGAGTGTTTGAAAGAATGGGAGCGAGTTAGTGTGTTAGGATGTGTCTATTGACCTTACATTTAAACTCCTGGAGATTGTAGCCGTCGGGGAAGCAATCATGTGGAAGGGAATTCCACAGTCGGGAAGTGCGAGAAAAGAAACTGTTGGAGTAGAAGTTGCGGTTGCATTTTATCGGTTTCACCGTAAAAGGGTGGGATCTAGTTGCTAATCTAGTTTCTCGTGCAAATTCGTATTTAGGGGGCAGCAGTGATCTAAGTTCATTTTCGTCGTAAACTGAAGTTCGAAGGCTAAATAAGTCCTCTGGGTAAATGGTATCATGGCTTAGACTAAGAACTACAATTATACCTACTTAGAGCCAAACCCGAAGCAAAAACTAAAATAAAAGTGCTGAAAAAATACAGACATACAGGCAGATAAACAGACACACACACACAAACATCTTGCCTTTTATATATATATATATATATATATATATATATATATATATATATATATATTATCGATTTTCTACACTATTGTAAAAACTGCAACCTTGAAACTTCTGAATATCGTTTCTTATGTCTTTGTCTATGAGTGTAACAAATTTGATTAAAATCGGACCACTGCTTCTATAACCCGTTTAGTATGGATTCTTGATTATTCTAATGTCTTTCTCGAATATATTGAGGTAACCGAGAATCTTTAACAAGTCTTCCTAGTGTACTTTGTTGAACGCCATTGCGTTGTCTATAAAATTCAGGTACACGTCTTTCTACATCTGTATTGCTTTTTCTGATAATATTCTAAACATAAATATTGCGTTCCTTGTGTTGTGGGGTTCTCCTTTTTCATAAAGATGGGCTCGTCTAGAATATACCTAGAAGCGAGATGGGAGAATACCGGGTTTTACACAGAGAGTTAACTGGAGAATACGAGAATCCAGAGAGAGATTACCAGTCAGTACCCAGTAGTTCATAGTAGCTCTGTGTTCCATTCATCGAGAAGATTATTACGCAGTACCCGTCAGCTTCCGACGCTGACATACTCAATATACTACGGCTTCAATTCCAGGGACTTGTGCATATACTTTTTACCAACCCGCATTCCTGGACTGCTTATCTTCATTCAAGTCTGTATCTTCACGTTAATTTTCTCAGTTACTAGTCGTTGTTTATTTATTTGTGTGGGCCCCATTCCGGGGATCCACAAAACCTTGACGAAACCACACTGTTTTTCTCCTATCTCTGGCCTGATTTTACTACGCGCCCCTTTTCATCAGAATCCGGGTGATGAGTTTTGTTATGTGATTGGAGTAGATAGACTTCAATTGGAGTAGATAGACTAAACTATCGCCCGGTTCACACTCCACCCACGTCTATTGAACAGGTGAAGAGGCTCATCTCTTGTTCCCTGGTTAGTATGTGGTTTCCGGTTTTCTCTTTTCCAATCTTTTCACTCTTTTCCTTTATTATTTTTTCTTTCAATTGGAGTAGATAGACTAAACTATCGCCCGGTTCACACTCCACCCACATCTATTGAACAGGTGAAGAGGCTCATCACTTGTTTCCTGCTTAGGATGCGGTTTCCGGTTTTCTCTTTTCCAATCTTTTCACTCTTTTCCTTTATTATTTTTTCTTTCAATTGGAGTAGATAGACTAAACTATCGCCCGGTTCACACTCCACCCACATCTATTGAACAGGTGAAGAGGCTCATCCCTTGTTTCCTGTTTAGGATGCGGTTTCCGGTTTTCTCTTTTCCAATCTTTTCACTCTTTTCCTTTATTATTTTTTCTTTCAATTGGAGTAGAGAGACTAAACTATCGCCCGGTTCACACTCCACCCACGTCTATTGAACAGGTGAAGAGGCTCATCCCTTGTTCCCTGGTTAGGATGCGGTTTCCGGTTTTCTCTTTTCCAATCTTTTCACTCTTTTCCTTTATTATTTTTTCTTTCAATTGGAGTAGATAGACTAAACTATCGCCCGGTTCACACTCCACCCACGTCTATTGAACAGGTGAAGAGGCTCATCTCTTGTTCCCTGGTTAGTATGTGGTTTCCAGCTTTCTCTTTTTCAATCTTTTTACTCTTACGTGGCCCCCTGCGCATCAGTGGCATTATCGCCTTGCTTGGGGTGATATGATTAAAAAAAAAAAAAATGAAGGTTAGTGTTCAGTGGAGTTCACATTTCTTTGCACTTGGTTTCTTAGGCAGTGCGATGAAATCTATCTGCTTAGGTCTTCCGTTAAATCACGGGTGTTGTAGATTTCGTTTATTATTTCCTTGACCCTGTTAACGCCAATGTCGTTCAAGACTTTCAGCGTCTCTATTACAGTACCATCGGGTCCTGCTATTTTGTTTCTGCCCAATATGTCAGGTGCATCTTCCACTTTAGTTTTAATATTTCTGATCCATCAGTATTTCTGTGTATTGCTGACCCCCCTCTCTCTCTCTGTTTCTCTCTCTGTCTCTGTCTGTCTGTCTCTCTCTCTCTCTCTCTCGTGGAAGAAACCTCCAATATATTTGTCTCATCACTGAAGTATTTTTCCTTTCTCTAATATCAGCGTTTCGTCCTTAGGTTTTATGCATCCTCTTGATGAGCATGTCTTTTGTCCTGTTATCTTCTTAATTTTGTATGCTTATCTCTTTTTTTATGGTACTTAATCTCTCTATTTCTGCACATTTGTTGTTGAGCTAGTTTCCTTTAGCCTTTTTGCATTTAGCCTTATGTGTAGTTTTCTGTATTCCGTCCCATATCTTGGCACTGTTTTCTGTCTCCTTTGCATCATATCAAAAATTTTATCGGTGATGCACTTATTTTTTTCTCCTACATCCGTTTTCCTTTGGGATGGTGTTGTTTACTGATTTTCACCAGAGCTTCACTTAGCGCGTCCAATGTAGGGTTTCCGTTTCAAATTTGTCCTTCGTATTTTCTTTTCACGCTGTCTGTACATTTTTCCTGCAGGTTCGGGTCGTTCACAAGTCTGCTGTATTGCAATCTGGGTGCTATCTTAGGCTTCTTGAGTCTCCGGAGCTTCATCTTCCATATATCTGGGATGTTGTCGCTTCCGCAGTCGGCACTATGCACATGGCAAATAACAGAAATTTCTTTCTTATAACAAATTAGCCAAGTAAGAAAAAAAAATGAAAGAAATAAAATCTAAATTTGGTAAATTTGGTAACTGTTGCCGTTGCTTAGCGGAGTTTTATGTCAGCACAAGATAAAATCGTCGATGATGGTGGATGTTTTTGTGTTAACCTCATTGTAACCTCTCTGAAGATGGCTCATGTGAGCCGAAAGCTTAGAACCAACTTAATAAAAAATTATCCAAATGCTGGAGAATTTTTGTCTTTATTTTCAATTAAATTAAAGCCAAAATACGATGTTTAGAACGGCACATGATTAAACAGAGATTCATTGTCTCTTATATTTAACAGCATATGTTTAGAAAACATATATATATATATGAGTGTTGAGAAACTTTTTTTATTTTATCTCCTTTTCATATATAGAAAACATCCACTTTGTTCTGAAGTGTTGGAAACATTTTCATCATTTTTAAATATTGCATGCACTTGAACCGTTCTCAAATATAGCAGATATGTGTCGCTTTCTGAAACAATACAGACGCCTGTCTCTTTCTGACATATTTCAGACATCTGTCTCCTAAAATTTTGGATACATCTGCATCATTTTCAAATAATGCAAACAGCTGAATCGTTCTCTAATATTTGAGACATCTCTTTCTACAATGTTGAAGTTGTCTGTCTTTGTCAGACATATATCTGCATAATTGTTGCAGACATCCCACTCCTTTCGAAATGTTACAGACATCCCTCTCCTTTCGAAATGTTGCAGACATCCCTCTCCTTTCGAAATGTTGCAGACATCTCTCTCTCTCTTTTTGAAATGTTGCAGACATCTTTCTCTTTTTGAAATGTTGCAGACATCTAAACTTGTTCGGAAATATTGCCTCGTTCTCAAATATTAAACAACTCAGCGTTATCTAAGCTTCAAGCTCCCGGCGTGTAACTTTTTATTTTAGGAAGCTGTACGTTGTCGTTTGGTGGCAATTCAATAAAATGAGAAATCAGATTGGAGATTGGAATATTCTTTCTGTTTCTGACATTTTACCATTGATCTTATCAAAGTCTTCGTAAATTCACCAAGACGGGAATAAAAAACACCAGTCGAAACGGTGGCAATGATAAATCGATAGTATATGATTAAACGGTTTAGATTTCAATCTTTAATATCGATTCTGAATTTATTTTAAATAGGCGTTTTTAATAATTTATTGGGTCATTATAAAAATGATAAGATGTGAAGGACAACGCGGGATTGTGGATATGCCACGTGGTGATCTGAAACATGCAACTGAAAGCTTAATAATTGCAAATAAATAAACAATGTCTTTGCTACAAATGCCATACACACACAAACACACACAAATAAACCACTACATCAGAGGTTCCCAATCGTTTTGCTGCGATTACCCCAAAATACAATTTCACTATTATCCATTACCCTAATGAACAAATACCCGTAATATAGGAAAAAAAGTAATTATATTTTCATACAACAAAAGCAGACAAAGTTAATGAAAATTATTCAATACAATAGTACCAATCTATAATAATCAGAGATATACTAACCATAACCTAGCCGTGATTCTTAATGTGAGTGTTGAGCTTGTATTGCCTGTGTCAGTTTATTTATTCTTGGCTTTGTCACTGAAAGGGCTATTCGGGCGTCGTTTGCCACGTTGAGTTTGCTACGTTTCTTGGTCTTCATTCCAAGGATAGTAGAAAAAAACTTGTTCACATAGATAAGTGGTTGAAAATCCTATGAGAATTTGTACTGCTCTAGAGGCTAGTGCTGGTATATCCTGCAGACGAGAGATCTAAAGGTGTCTAGACCAGACTTGGTCTCAAACAAAAGCTTCCATGCATTGTTCATCCTGAGTGTGAGAAATTCTTTTGCTGGATAGTCCTCATCAGGAATGATATCTTCACTCACAAGATATGAATTTCTCACCCATTCATTGTTGGGATTATTCAAGTTTGGAAAGTACTTACTTCCTTGAAATGCTGTCTCGTTAATAATTTGGCACAGTGTGAAATTATAAGCTGATTGCTTCTTTCCAAATCAAACATACATTACCCCCAAAATATGGGCTCATTACCCGACTGAGGAAATTTACCCCGGGGTTGGGAACCATTGCACTAAATGATTGATTCAATATTTACGGCTTAACAGTTTGCAGGTTACTTAAAGCCAGGAAAATTAGTTGGTTGGTTGTTTTGCTTTTATGGCAAATCGACCTCGGCGGATCATTTATTGCCAACTAAACTTTTTCTTTCAACAATTTATTGTTGTTTATAAAGTTTTTGTGTCGAGAAATACATTTTTCTTTTTCGAGTATCAAGATTCATTAAGATTTGTTTTTTTTAAGGACAGGGTCCCCAAGTCCTACCCTTGTTATTTAACCCATAACTGGAGGGAAGGGACGGATTAATACCTTTCCCAGTGCTTAAGTGATTGCAGGGTATTCAACTGAAATTCGAACTCAGCTCACCGATTTCTCTTTCCGAGCGGATATCCACTGCACCACAACGCACATCCGTCACTATACGCTTACAGCATCTGGTATTCCCAAGCGGTTACTCATCTAAGTACTGACCAGACTCAACGTTGCTTAATTTCGGTGATCGAGCGAGAACCAGTGTATTCAACGTGACAGGCCGTAAGCATGCACATTCGTCACTAAACGCTTACAGCACCTGGTATTCCCAAGCGGTCACCCATCTAAGTACTGACCAGGCTCAACGTTGCTTAACTTCGGTGATCGAGCGGGAACCGGTGTATTCAACGTGATTGTAACAATTGATTTTGGAGATAATAATAATTTAATGATGTAAGTGTTACTAATTAACCCATATCTAATCAGAATTTGATAAACAATATAAATGTGATGTGAAGTTGAAGTCTATCTGAGATTATAGTCAATATATAAAGTGATCCCTCTTTTTGTGGCTACGGTAGTTTCTATATATTTATATTCTAGAGAATGTAAATTACCCTAAAAGACATGCCTGTGTAGCTAATCAGTTTTTCATCGATTGATTCATTTATTTTCTATGGCTTATCAACAGACAAGTAATTATAATATGTATATAAAGTGGGGGATCAATTTTATATTACAATCAATATATAAACTGAACTCTCACTTTACGGTCATAGTAGTATCTATGAATTTATATTTCGGAGAAGGTAAATAACCCTAAAAGACATGCCTGTGTAGATAATCAGTTTTTCATCGATTGATTGATTCATTTTCTATGCCTTAACAGACAAGAAATTAAATTGTGGATATAAAGTGGGGGATCAATTCTATATTACAATCAATATATATATAAAGTAATCCCTCACTTTATAATCACGGAAGTATTTACGAATTTATGTTTCGGAGAAGGTAAACAAACCTAAAAGTTATGCAAAGGAGAAAAAAACTTATACTTAACACCAGGAAGATACAAATGAGGTTCCTGAGATTCGTAATGAGGAAGGAGGGTCAGGGAAATTTAATACTCACAGGACGGATAGAGGTAAGGAGAGACAGGAAAAGCAACGCAGTGCGTACTTGATAGGCTTGAGCAAATGGATGGCGGAGCGAGTTTCGGAAGAGATACCAAGAGAAAAAATGTTGAGAGCGATAAGAGACAGAGCCAAGTGAAAGTCTATGATCGCCTACGTCCTAAAGGTAGATGAAAAAGAATTTAGGTAATTATAGATATATTGGAGAATATATTTCCTTAAGTTTTGTTTTAGATGCTTATGTACAAATGTGTAATTTTCGCTATATTGTATCTTATCTTGTATAATACAGAAGAGGTTTATGTCAAACAGATAAAAAAACAACGTTTGCGTCTTTTTTATAGGCAATTTCTAAGCGATTTTAAATACAAGACAATAAATCGATAAAAGTATTTTTGTAAACACCAATTTTTGCTAGTACGAGGGTCATTCAATAAATAAGGTGAATTGTCGGTATAAGGACTCAGGTAGAAGCTTACTTTTTTTCCATTACTTTTTCAAAGGGATTTAAATATTTTTGCAGATTGAAAGAAACTTTGAGAGTTTTGGAGATTAACAAAGACGGCCGACCAAAAAGCATGCTCCAGAATTGAACAGAGGTCGGTTATCAAGTTTTTGGTTGCTGAAGGGTGCAAATCAATTGAAATTCATGGGAGAATGTCAACTGTGTATGGTGCAGATGTTTCAGCCAAAAAATGTCTACAAGTGGGCTAAATTGTTTAAAGAAGGACGGAGCAGTGTTGAGGATGAAGACAGGCCTGAGAGGTCTACAGAAGTGAGGTCTCCTGAGGTGGTCGAATCAGTCAACGACCTCATTCAGTCTAACAGAAGGGTGACAGTGGATGACATTGCAAGGACTTTGAGCCTTAAAGACAAAGAACAAACGCAGGGTCATCAGTCACATTGAGTCCTCTTGTATCAAGACAACGCAAGGCCTCACACAGCAGCCCAAACAGTGCATACCATCAACGAGCTTGGCTGTGAACTGCTCCCTCATCCCTCTTATAACACAGACCTTGCCCCTTCAGACTTTCACCTGTTTAGTCCCTTGAAAATGTTCACAAGAGGCACGACGTTTGAAAGTGACGATGAAGTTAAAAGTGCTGTGAGCGATTGGCTGAGACATCAGCCCAAAGATTTTTACGCTGATGGAATACGGAGGCTTGTGCTCATATGGGAAACGTGTGTGACACTGCTGGGAGACTACGCTGAAAAAAAGTAAGCTTTTATCTGTATTAGAAGTCCTTATACCGAAAAATTCACTTTATTTATTGAATGACCCTCATAGATGTCCTTATACCGAAAAATCCACCTTATTTATTGAATGACCCTCGTACTTAGACGCATACAGATGCCCTTGATTAGTAACAACCATTGTGAGTTGACTTCTGTAAATATATTTTCTAAATTCATTCCATGGCTACAATGACTGTACAGTTCTCTGCGATGTTTTATCGGCAAGCAGTCGTCCATGTAGGTACTTACCAGGCTCGACGTTGCTTAACTTCGGTGACCGTTCGAGAACCGGTGTTTTAACGTGATGTGCGCGTAAGCTCAATTTGGTACGAAAATTTAAGATCGTAATTTCACTATTTATAATGCACAGACATATACGATAGATGATAGCTACTGCGTCATAAATATTCTGTAAATGTTACCAGCGTATTTATTACACCCTAGAATACACATTGTGTACCCGTGTTGAAATTGACGTCGTCTTTCTTTCGTTGAGGGAGTTGCAAGTATTGTTTACCCTCAGTGAACAATCATTAAACTAGACTTCTCAGAAAAGTCTTGTGCTGAACAGAATTTCATTGAAATGTATATAATATATAATTAAAGAATGTCAGACTGAATTATGGTCATTTTCGAACGGAGAAAAATGGGGAAATTTCTTCCATACCAGACATTCAATGCACCTAGGATTTGGAGCTAACATTCCATATTTATTCAGAAAAATCTAAAGCATTTTTGTCAATTGAAAATGTAAGCTTGTTGAAGAAGCAGCGACATTCGTTGTTTTTTTTATATGGTTTTTATGTTTCTTCAAGTCAAAACAAAAATTTTATGTCACTGGGGATATTTATAAGAAATTTCTAAAAGTTCTTTAAAGTAATACATAACTTTATATAAGAACATAATTCACACTTGTTGATGTGCGTTGTGGTGCAGTGGTTACTGACTCTGAAATAGAAATCGAAGAGCCGAGTTCGAATTCTAGTTCAATTCGTTGCATTCACTTATGCGCAAATACCCTTAGGAAAGGTATTGATATAACAGGAGAGGTTGGGTTCTATAGTCTTGGTTGGCAACCAATCTACCACAGCAAGTAATGGCAACTTACTGCGGGAAAGTCAGTCACGTATCTTTTGAGAGATGATCATCCAACATGTATCATATATCGTACTGTTATAGGGAAACACACTTATACCTCAGATAATGGACTTTCCCTCCTATATTAATAAGAGGGAACAGGAAGTTAACGGGAGAAGTTCCTGACGAGTTCATGAAAGTTCATAGGAGTTCTTTAGAGTTCTATTAGAGTTCAGTAGAACTACTAGGAAGTCGATATTAGTCGGCAGTTAGACAAATACTAAGGAGTCAGCTTTCAGTGGAAGATTTCCAAGTTTCTAACATTTTGGGTACGTTAAGTCGATTAGCAACCGACATAGCACGATTATAACCTTCAGTGCGAAAACTGCTCCACAACAGGTACTTAACTAAATTCACTATTAAGATTATTTAAACTGGTTAATCAAAATTTTATTCACATTTTTGTTTTAATCAGACGATTTAGCTAGTGCATCTGGCCGGATATTTGGCCCAAACAAACCGTTTCTTACAAATCGTCTAATGAAAGTTGTATTGAACGGTCGCATTTTTTAATGCGGGGGTCAATCTCAAATCTGCCTCCGTGTCGTACTTTTTTTTCTGTCTCTCTAAATTTATTTCTTCTGCTCTTTCTATCACAGTATCTATCATACCAAGAGTGACACAAACCGTACATAGGTACAAACGTATTGATATAGAGATAAATTAATGTTTCTCTCGCAATTGCTAATCTGAGAAAATAGATTCTTACAGTTTTTTTTAATATGGAATGAAGAGAACACTTGAAGCAACAGAAATATGGTCATACAGAAGGATGCTGAGGATACCATGGACCGAATATGTCAGTAGCAACTAAATTTTAAAGAAAATGGAAATAAAAACTTATCAAAAGGAGATAATGTTTCTGGGGCATAAAATGAGGACAGATGGCTTGGAAAATCTGATACTTACAAGTCAGAGTAAAGCAAGAGAGACAGCGCATGGCATTAAGTGAGCTTGAGTAAATGGATGACAGAACAGGCTTAGAAGAAAATAACAGAAAGACAAAGTTTATTAAGAGAAGAGACAGGATGTTGTGGAGAACCATGATCACCTACATTTTGAGGAGCCACCATCATAAAGATAGAAAGACAAATCAATGTTAGTTTACAATTACCCAGAATTATATTCAGGTTTTGAATATTAGAATTTTGTGACAACCAGCTCCTCATAATATCCTCATAATCCTCATCCTCATAATATGTGTCATATAGATAAGTTACCTAACAGCAGCAATATTTTAAGCATGGACGAATGTGTAGACTTAAAGATATGTAAAATTTAAGCCTCATTTTTTTCTCTGAATACTCATCGTTTTATTTGTCACGAATCTGAAAACCATTTTAGTTTTTAAATTTCATGTAACTATCTTTTCTTCGGTCAAAAAATTACTAATATAGTAAGCCAAATAAAATAATTAATTTAGACGAAACTCGAACCCACATCGCATGCTTGCTGGGGTCACCATTACTTTGTCTGCGAAAATAGTACTAAAACACATGGAAATAATCTTAAGTATGAATACAGCTTCCGGTTTCGTATGAACCTATTATCCTGTTTCAAATTTCGCTAATCTATTTTGAGAATCGAAAAATAAAAAATAAAATGTTGTAATAAGAATAAAATATAACAAGAACTTCAAAATATAGAAAAGAAATTAAAAATATGTGATAATTTTTCAATTTCGGAACAATTATTTCAAACTGATTTAATCAAAGCAAAAATCTATTTAGGTCTTATGCAAATTCAAGGACACTCTCTAGATGTTAAAGTTATCGCCAACATTTTTGTCTAGGTTTACAAACTACGTTTCATTCAGTTTTGCAAACCAAATGCCTGGATTCGTAATCGGAGGCCACAATTTAAACAACCTAAGGTACGCAGATGATACAGTGCTGATAGCAAACACAGAAAGGAAGCTACAAGATCTCCTACAGAAGGTAGCAGAAGAAAGTAACAAGAAAAGACTAGAAATAAACTGCACGAAAACTGAATGCATGGTCATCAGTAAAAAGGGCAGCCCAACATGCCAAATACAGGTTGGGGATACCAGAATCAAGCAGGTACAAAAATTTAAATACATGGGAAGCGTTATAACAGAAGACGGAAAGTGCGATACAGAGAACCGAAGGCGAATTGGCATGGCGAAGTTGAGTAAAGTATTAAGAAACAGGACAATTTCGATAGAACACGGAAGAGAGTACTGGATTGCTACGTGCTGTCTGTCCTTCAATATGACAGTGAATGCTGGACAATACTATCAAAGATGAAGGAAAAATTTGAAGCAACTGAAATGTGGTTCTACAGAAGGATGCTGCGAATATCATGGATCGAGCATGTGAGCAATGATGAGGTCTTGGAAATGATGGAAACAAAAAGGAAATTAATACTGAGCATCAGGAAGTGACAGCTGAAGTTCCTGGGACACGCAATGAGGAAGGAGGACTTTGAGAATCTGATGCTAACAGGCCAGATAGAGGGAAAAAGAGACGGAAAAGCAACGGATAACATATTTGAAGGACCTAATCAGGTGGATGACGGAACGAGGATTGCATGGTTTAACAGGAGAAGGCGTGCTCAGAGCCACCAAGGAGAGGGAAAAGTGGAAGGCAATGATTGCCTACGTCCTGAAGGGACAAGACACATAGAAGAAGAATTGTTTTGGAAAATACCTTGACAAAATCTCTCCTTTGGAGTTTAATAATTTCTGTAATTTAATTTTATAGGAAGGAATATTTCTAAGACAATTTCTATTTTGTTTTTCTTTTTAACAAGTAAGAATACATTCTTCGGATTTCTTACTCTTGAGCATGCAACATACAACTAGCCACGAGCAGATAGTTCTATTTGAAGCCAAATTCCAACTTTTTGATACTTTTGTCCTTGTGATTTGTTTACAGTTCTCGAAAACGCAGACCGAACTGGAAAATTGATTCTTGTATTTATATAAAAAATTAAAAAAGGATATGTTAAAAAACAATATTGCATTTTAATAACTAATTTCGATTTTAATCATTAAATTGCTCTTAAAATAGTGGCAGTAAATATTAAAATTTAATTTTTCTAAAGAAATTATAAAAAAAAGAAACTGTTGTACTAAGTTCCCTAGTAAAACCCAACAGTATTTGCATCCCCTTACCTGTTTGCCCTTTTCTCCAAAATTTGGTTTTGATCGGTTATGGTATGGCAATTTTAAAGGGAGAAACGGACAGACAGAAATCAGAGAATTTTACATATCGATAGAAAATTTGTTCTGTCTATCGTGCACAGAAATAAACATTCTTTTTTATTTATCCGAGCAGATTCTCAAATTTAATAATCGTCATAGCTTTGTGAACACCATTGATAGAGCGCTTATTATAACATTCGAAAGGATACGTTCTTTTCTCCGAGCGAAGAGGGTTATCTAATGACTATCTGTGACAAGCACCGGTAGGAATTTGGGAATAAATACGGAGAATCCTACAGATTGGAGACGTAAGACAAGTCGGGCGGATTACAAACTACTGTCATTATAATTAAAAGAATTTTGAGTTCATGATGTCAGCGGCACGAGATAAAGGAAGACTTGTAAGAACAATTTGACTCATTCACTGCAAGAAGAAATAATGGAACCACGTTGAGATAATGGCTTGAGGGAAACAGTGGCTCTTTAGTGAAAATCTCTTATATCTAATCTAAACTTATTTATAAATGGAACTGTGTGTGAGAGAGTGTGTGAGTGTCCGTTACCTATAGACTTCGAAACAGGTTGAACTGATTTTATTGAAAATTTACACAGTTGTACTATAAGCGTCTGCGAGTGTTCTTAGCTAGGTTTTGTGTCGAGGTACCCCCGATAAATATAAAAAACTTATAATCGAAAAAATCGGGTTATAGGAGTGGTTCGATTTTAATCAAATTTGATACACTCATAGACAAAGACATAAACAATATTCAGAAGTTGTAAGGTTGCAGTTCTTACAATAGTGCAGAAAATCGATAATATATATATATATATATATATATAAAGGCAAGATATTTGTGTCTGTGTCTGTTTATCTGCCTGTATGTCTGTATTTTTTTTAGCCCTTTCATTTTAGTTTTTGCTTCGGGTTTGGCTCTAAGTAGGTATAATTGTAGTTCTTAGTCTCAGCCATGATACCATTGACTCAGAGGACTTATTCAGCCTTCAAAATTCAGTTTACGACGTTAAAACTTATTTGATATCGATACCAGGAAATGAAAATTTGACTTACATCCATTCATTTTTCTTTCAGTCTAGGGTTTGGCTTTAACTGGAAACTACTATTGCTTTTTAGTCTTTCGTGCCAACGTCCAAAGAATGTGAGCTCCAGGACCATGGATTAGTTTTAAATATATATATATATATATATATATATATATATATATATATATATAGGGAGATTGAACAAATAAATGACAGGACAAGATTTAGGAGACATAAAATTCTACTGGTACATTTTTAGGGCACATAAAAAGGAAAGCGGGTTTGGAAAACTTGACACTCCTAAGACACTGAAAGCTAGAGAGACTGAGGAAAGCAGCACATACCCAACCGAATGAACCTGGGAAATTGGGTGATGGAACAGTGATTAGGAGAGATAACGAAAAGATAATTTATGAAGCGCTACAAAAGACAGGGAATTGTGGAGAACCATGATCGTCAACGTCCTGACAATATTTTTGTGTATCATTATTGCTTAAACCGTTAATTTTCCCCAGGAGCAATATATCGTGAATTTTCCTGTTTTCTCAAAGAAAAAAAATCAGTTTTAATCCGAGGCTTTCTTTAAACGTTCACATTAATTACTTCGATTAATTAACTGCACAAATTCTTCTCCGGATTTAATTCATATTAAATACGTTGGGTTCAATTATCGATATTGATTAATTTGATTGCTTTCACTTCCTAAAATTGAAGAATCAAGCTGCCTTCAGGAAAAGTCGAACTTAATCGTTTCTAAGGGCTTTGCGGACTTTTCGTAAAAAATATTCTTAAATTAGCCAATTCATGAAAAAAAAAAGTTTACATTTTACAAAAAAAAAAAAAAATGAGGAAAAGAATAATTGTAATGTCATTGAAATATTTTCAAGGAAATATTTTACTTGAGCTTATTTCCTTAGTACCTTGACAGCAGGAATTCAATCGTGATACTAGATTGGCAACTAGGTCTTACTGTTGAATTGGTAAGATGCAACAATCAGTTCTATTCTATTTTCTAGTACTTATCGACTGTAGATTTCCTGATTTCTTGCTACCTACAATCTACGAAAATTTGAATGCAACATCAATCACCATCTTCTGTCTTTCTGAACCGTGTTCTATTACTATACCTTCCTTTTCTTCCCCTCACTAAAGTCTTCGCGTTCTTTTTCACTCCCTGTTATTTCCTGTGTCCTGGTGGCATCATCGCCTTGCTTGGGGTGAAATGGTTAAAGAGAAAGAAATGAAGCTTGAGGTTTTTTTTTCAATTGTTGAGGTTACAGTATTATAAATTCTAGAATTTTGAAACCTAGTTGCGTTCTTTGTTCCCTGTATTAATAACTAATCAATTCGAGGGGAATGAAAAGTAAAAATTGCGCCTTGTGTACAAAGTTAAATTCTTATCGTCTTCCCAGGTTTCAACTTGTCTCTGCTTTTCACAGAGACAAAAATCAATTCAAGTTTCAAGTATGTTCAAAGAAATAAACAACCGACAATTGGTTCTGAAAATATTTTCATGGCAATTCTTCTGATGAATTCGACTGAGTGAATTTACTACTAGATTGGTAATTAGGTCTCACGGTTTTACTGCTGAACTAGCAAGATGTAACTATCTGTTCTATTCTAATACTTTCTTTTCTTGTACTTCTCGCCCATGGAACTCCTTTCCGATCTCTTGCTTCTCTGCCACCCACTATCTTCAGAAATCTAAATGCAATCAATTGCCATCTCTTGTCTTCCTAAACTGTGTTCTATTACTGTACCTTCCTCACTTCTCCTCACTAAAGTCTTCTTGTTCTCTTTCACTCCCTGTAATTCTCTGCGTCCTGGTGGCACTGTCACCTTGCTTGGGGTAAAATAATGAGACCTTGCCAAGGAAGTAAGAAGCCAGAAGAGAGTTCCACAAGCAAGAAATACAAGAGAAGAAACTGTTAGCATAGAACTTAGGGTTACATCTAGCCATTTCAACTGTAAAATGATGAGACCTTGTGCTTAAATTCATAAAATCTAGGTACCATAGAGGAAAATTTATCAGAACAATTACAATGAAAATATTTATAGAAAATGTACTAGGAAGCAGTGGGAAAGTGACTGAAGTAGAGATGTCAGGTCATGACCAATAAGATTGTGGATTCTTCTTTGCATTTTATCAAGAATCTCTAAATACATTGCAGAAGCATCAGACCAGATTATTAACAGAAGACAACAAAATTACAGCATTTGAGTTTCTTTGTACATTCAATGCTCTTAAAATTTTTTCATTTATTCCATATCTTTAAAATAATAATTGTGTCATCTCAAAAGTCTAAAGGATTTAATTGGCCAAATTTATCCCTTCTTCATTTTATCTCCTTTTCACATGTCATATGTGGCAATAACAATGAAAGAATAAACTCTTCGGTTAAATTGTCCTGATGAGGGGTTTTGTTTTTTTCCACAGTAGTCATTTTAATATTAATTCTAGAATTTTGAAACCTAGTTGCGTTCTTTGTTCCCTGTATTAATAACTAATCAGAGGGGAATGAAAAGTAAAAATTGTCCCTTGTGTACAAAGTCAAATTCTTATTGTCTTTCCTGATTCCAACTTGTCAAAAATCAGTTCAAGCTTCAAATATGTTCAAAGAAATAAACAACGGACAATTGGTTCGGCAAATATTTTCATGGCAATTCTTCTGATGAGCTTTTTTCTTTAATGCCTCGACTGAGTGAATTTAAGGGTGCTACTTGATTGGCAATTAGGTCTCACGGTTTTACTGTTGAACTAGCAAGATGCAACTGTCTGTTCTATTCTAATACTTTCTTTTCTTGTACTTCTATCCCATGGAACTCCCTTTCGATCTCTCGCTTCTTTGCCACCCACAATCTTCAAAAATCTCCTGACTTGCTGAATCCTCTTCTATTACTATACCTTCCTCGATTCCGATCACTAAATTAATTAGATGAAGGAGTTCTGTCCATACAACGTCAAATTCTTATTGTCTTTCCCGATTCCAACTTGTTTTTGCTCTTTAACCTTCACAGAGTCAAAAATCAATTCAAGCTTCAAGAATATTCAAAGAAATAAAAAAACCGACAATTGGTTCTGCAAATATTTTCATGGCAATTCTTCTGATGAGCTTTTTTCTTTAGCGCCTCGACTGAATGAATTTGAAGGTTCTACTAAATTGGCACTTAGGTCTCACTGTTTTACTGTTGAACTAGCAAGATGCAACTTTCTGATCTATTCTAACACTTTCTTATCTTGTACTTCTCACCCATGGAACTCCCTTCCGATCTCTTGCTTCTTTACCACCCACAATCTTCAGAAATCTAAATGCCATCATCAATCGCTATATCTTGTCTTGCTGAACCCTGTTCTATTATTGCTCTTTCTCCTCACTCAAGGCACGTGTCCGCCCTTAGGGAAAATCCGTTCTCATCGTGGTAGTTCTGGGTTTGGTAGTCGATGGGGAAAATTCGGTGATCCTACAGGAAACCAGTATTTCATACAAATACAGCAATCCTTTCATACAAATACAGTAAACCTTTCATACAAATACAGCAATCCTTTCATACAAATACAGTAATCAAAAATTCGTGTTGTGAGTCAAGTAATTAGGAAAAACTTTCATCATCATTATGATATACTGATACTCCTCACTTAACGACCATGTTCTGTTTCCAAGGAGATCAACAAAATATTAACTACACCTCATTATTATTTCAAACATACGACACAAGTTCTGGGCAAATGTTTGCCAACTTGAGACAGCTTTAGGACACTATTTTATTCCTAAGTGTTTACACAGTAGTATAACGAACAACAAATATAAAATCTTTCGAAAATCGTCTCTATATTATGTACAGTGGAAATGGTGCGTTGTGGTGTAATGGATGAGAATGAGAAATCGGTAGATCCAAGTTCAAACTTAAGTTGAATTCGTGGCATTCACTTACACGCAAATAACTTAAGGAAAGGTATGAATCCATCTCTTCTTCCTCCATGGAGCAGGACAGATTGGGTTCTATAGTCTTGGTTTGGCAACCAGTCTATCGCAGAAAATAATGGCAACCTATTGCGGGAAAATCTTCTGCCTAGTTAGTCATGTCTTGAAGGAGACATAATCACCCAATCCTGTATCACGTATGACACTTGACAGTACTTTGGTGTACAACACATAAGTAAATTTTTTGCTTATTTTACCAGTATTCATCAATTTTATTTTTTTAATTAATTTTCTTTGTGCGTTTGTTTAGCGGCACATCAATTTCTTAAGGGGTCATTTAATGTCGAAATTTTTTTTTTTTTGGAAGCCTTAGTAAGTTTTTTTTTCGTTTTTGTTACAATGAATTCCTGCTAAATTTTTATTAATCAAATGTTTTGCAAGCATTTTTTAACAAAAATGTACTGCGGACATTTTTTTCCGTAAAAATGTACTGTTGCTAATATTTCTTCCTTGTAAAAGTGTATTGTGTGTAACCTTTTACTATGAAAATATATTGCTGGTACTTTACTACAACACTTTTTATACTGTTATAGAGATTTAACTCTATTTGACATAGCAGGGACCTAACAGGTGCTATCACCTCGGGTCAATATGAACCTGGGAACAACAGAAATTAATAGGTCGTACGACGATCCTCAAAACCTTCCGAATAGAAGCCTTGCTGCCGGATGTAGTTTATCGTCAAACCTACGGCGATTATTCATTTTTTAAGGAAGGGAAATAAACCCAATAAAGTTTTTATACAACGTAAAATATTAAATAACTGGGTGCTTTTTTGTTGTTAATTGCACGAGATTTTATAGCTGGTCGTAAGTCCGGAGTAGTTAAATCGTTAAACGAGGAGCAGTTGAACTTGTGAAATCGAGCAGCGTTTAATAGGAAAAGTTAAAAAATAAAAGTGAAATGTAAGGTTTTCGATTTTCATTTCGAGACATTATTAATATTGCTAAAAATGATTATAAAAAAAAATGGTGGTGGGGGAGGAATTTTTTTGTAATATGGCTTCAGTTAAACACTGACCGAGATTTGGAAGCTGTAATTTACATTTTTGGATTCCCGCGAGCTTTTTGTCTTGCTTGAAATCATCGGGGAGAATCAAAGAGGGTGTTTTTTTAGAGCGATGGGTTTCTGGATGTCTTTTAGTGCCTGTGATGTTTTTTCACAAAACACGATTTTCTTTTAAGGCAGTTCGCATTTCGTAACTACAAAGCTCATATTGATAAAAACGTGGTTAATGACTCGATTCGTTATGTCTCGCGAGATGAGCGCCGGGTGCGTTGCAAGGACAGCCTCTTTTTGAACAGAAGCCATGAGTTCTGTGATTAACGCCAATCCAAAATTGGTTCGGCCTTTCAAGCTTTAATAATGAAATAAAACGTCGGTGGCAAAAGAAGTGTGGAGAAATAAACAAATACAACAATTTTAGCACCTTTTTTCGGTTTTTTAAACACTTTAGCTCGTTTAGCTGAATGGTACCGAGTGTAACCCTACTTTTAAGAGGTCTCGACATTTTCTTTTTTAAGTCGAATCAGTTTACAAACTGCAATATATTTTTGACGTCACACATGAAATGTCGCAATTTATAGAAACTTAAAAAAACGCTTCTGAAATGTTAAATACCTAATTTATTTACAATATTTACATTATTCGGACTATTGTCCTCATCTTTGTTGCTATCTGTACGACGTTTCAGCTGTTGTACGCTCCGGCCTTCTTCAGGTGCTAAGAATTTCGAACCGAACCCTTTATTACAATCTCTGGGCCATGTGTTCTTAAGGGCACATGGCCAGTGGATATAAACGTTGGTTAGTTCCTGTGACTTGATCCAAAGAGTTGTGAGTTCAATACCAGGCTACAGCAGTGGTGAACAAGTAACTTACAGAGTTAGGAGAGAACTCATGACTACCGAAAGAGGAACTACTACACAAGTAGCGAAGAACATATAACCCAGTTATTGTAATAAAGGTTTTGGCTCGAAATTCTTAACACCTGAAGAAGGCCGGAGTGTACAACGGCCGAAATATCATACAAATGGCAACAAAGATGAGGACAATAGTCCCAGTAATGTAAATACGGTAAATACCACCTCATCTCAGAAATATAGACAAAAACTAATCTATTTACTTGAAATAGGCACCATGTTGTTGAATGACTATTCTCCAACGTACCTCTAAATTCTTGATTTCATCTTTAAAAAAAATTATCCTTTAATTGTTCAAATGCTTCGATTACCTCTTTTTTTATTGGAGAACTAGCAGTATAGCCCGGCGTTGCTCGGGTGGAATGAAAGCTTTAAAACTAATCCATGGTCCTGGAGCTCAGACTCAGCCTAAAGAATATTTGTGTGAAGTTTGGTGAGAATTGGATAAAAATTGTGAATTTGTATAAAGGACAAACAGACAAATAAACAGACATACACACAAACATCTTGCCTTTTATACATATATATTATCGATTTTCTGCACTATTGTAAGAACTGCAACCTTGAAACTTCTGAATATCATTTCTTATATCTTTGTCTACGAGTGTATCAAATTTGATTAAAATCGGACCACTCCTTCCATAACCCGATTTTTTCGATTATCGATTTTCGATATTTATCGGGGGGTACCTCGACACAAAACCTAGCTAAGAACACTTGCAGACGCTTACAGTACAACTGTGTAAATTTTCAAGAAAATCGGTTCAGCCGTTTCGGAGTCTATAGGTAACGGGCACACACACACACACACACACACACACACACAAAGTTCCATTTATAAATAAGTTTAGATATTTTATTGCATACGAAAAGCTCAAGATGCTTAAATAAAAAGTAAAAGAAATATCAGGTGGATGTAGAGGACAAGACAAAATTTCATAATTCAGACTATGTAGCTTTTGGACAGTTGATTGAGAAGCGCGCGGCCGGGTGTTGGCGTGCAACAAAATTGGGTCATTCCTAGTCCCAAGTCTAGGATGTTTCCTTTTCAATTTTTCGTGTATACACTCAATTTTCCACAGGCAACATTTAGCATTCATTGAACGAGCATCCAGTGTTAGAGTTATGCTTTTCTTAAACACTCAGGTGGGGATCAAAATGCAGTATCTATTCTTTTCAGTTCTAATACTAACGGTGATCTTAGCCGTTTCCACATAAGGAAACATTCACTATTCGTTAACTGAGGAGTCAGTGCTACTTTCAGCTGAAATTTTTAAAAATCTTTCTATTATAACAGTTTTCCAAGAAATAGTTTTCTAAATCTCAGTAGCTGTTATCACTCTCCCCAGTATTGAAAGAACATTCCTTCTTAAACTTTTGTTTGAAGTAGTGTGGACATTTAAGCTGCGCTTAGAAAACCACCATACAGTGGGCACTTCGAGGTGATGTAATGGTTAGCAAGTTTGTCTCGCTAGAATCAAATTTTAGTACTGAGTTCGATCCTCACTAGGTGGCCCATGCTTTCGGCCTTGTGCTATATTTAAGCTGCGCTTAGAAAATCACCATACAGTGGGCATCTCGGCGTGGTGTAATGTTTAGCAAGCTTGTCTCGCTAGAACCTGTTACAATCGAGTAATGAATTCGATCCTCACTGGGTTCCCCATGCTTTCGGCATGGTGCCACATTTAAGCTGCGCTTAGAAACCCACCATACAGTGGGCACTTCGAGGTTAGCAAGTTTGTCAACATCTTGATTATGTTGTCATTTTTTTGATTGCGTTAATCCATTTTATAATACTATTTGGCGCTGAAGGGTTAAAGATGGATAGAAAGACATGCCGATAACCTGAACAAAGATATGTTTTTCTTGTGACTTTCTCAACCTTAATCATTCATTTGCAGCGGTTCCTGAAGGTTATTCGACATCACCCCTGTCTCGTGACCAAATCTAATCACAACGTGGGATAAGATTCATCGATCCACCAGAGAGAATTGGACTAGAACCAACAGAGGGTAACTTTTTTTTTTAATCATTTCACCCCGAGCAAGGCGGAAACGCCACTGATGTGCAGGGGGTTACATAAATGTAAAAAGATTAAATTAATTATTTACTAATTTTACGGAATATTTTCTTTTCTCTTCATTTAAAAAAAAAATATTAACATGAAAAATTACAAGTAGACGCGATCTACCTTACTGTCAAATCATATTTAAAAAATTATTTATTATACATTTTGGCTCTTGTCGTTGTTGAGTGTTTACAGTAGACAATGGTAAGAATATTAAGTCAGTAAGTTCGATTCACTTCAGGCTTATCGCCAGAGAGTTTTTTTTTTAGTGAGAGTGCTGGCATTTAAAGTCAGTGAGGGGGTTGCGTGTAAGAATTTGCACGCTAAAAAACTAGTTCACATCATTTTCATAAGGTGATGGAGGTGGTTGCAAATGATTTTTCGAAGGTAGGTCAATGGTCTGGCGACTGGTTCTTACTGAGTGATCTAAAGTTAACAAACTCTCTATTTTAGCCTGGTGACATATTCATGTTGTTAAATGTGAAAAACCACTAGCGTGTACACATTTTTTTTTTTTTTAATCATTTCACCCCGAGCAAGGCAGAAACGCCACTGATGTGCAGGGGGCTACATAAATGTAAAAAGATTAATTAGAAAAGAGTGAGGAGTACAAACTAGTTAGAAAGGAACAATAGAAAGCTGAGAAAGCAGGTGTGATGACAGATACATAGGTGGAGAGAAAGGGAAGGTTATACAGGGGAGGGGAGAGAGCTAGAGTCCAGTGGTTAGTAGATGAGTATTGACTTTGCATTTAAATTTCTGGAGGTTGTAGCCGTCAGGAAAGCAAGAATACGGAAGCGAGTTCCACAGGCGGGAAGTGCGAGAGAAGAAGCTGCAAGAATAGAATTGTCGTCTGCATTTGGCTAACCTGACTGTGAATGGGTGGGACCCAGTTGCCAGTCTGGTTGCACGAGTAAACACCTGTTGAGGAGGCATCAGTGACTTAAGTTTGTCTGAGCAGAAGCCATGAAAGTATTTATAGAACAACGTCACATTTTAGTTGTTGCTGCTGTTGAATGTCCTCTAGTGACGTGGTTTCTGTTGAGACCGTTTTAATCCGCAAAGTTAGAAGAAGGATAGCCCCTGATTTTACAACATGTCAACTTTTCTTTATTCTATTTAATGTAGGATTTTGTTTGGAGAGCACTCATTGCGGATCGAACTCATTTTCTTAGTAGCAATGCTCAACCAGAAAAGTATTGCTAACCATAAACACACATCCAGCCGTTTACGAACTTATTGATGGAGCCAAATACACGTAAATTGATTAGCAAATCTTACTGTAATATATACACTTTTCAGTTTGCGTACTTCAACGTGGTGTAATAGTTAGCAAGATTGTCTCGATAGAATCATTAGATTTGAGTAGTGAGTTCGATCCTCACTGGGTGCTCCATCCTCTCGGCCTTGTACCACATCTAAACTGCGCTTAGAAAATCACCATACAGTGGGCAGCTCTGCGTGGTGTAATGCTTAGCAAGCTTGTCTCGCTAGAACCTGTTACAACTGAGTAGTGAGTTCGATCCTCACTGGGTGCCCCATGCTTTGGACCTTGTGCTACATCTAAGCGGCGCTTAGAAAATCACCATACAGTGGGAACTTCGAGGTGGTGTAATGGTTAGCACGTTTGTTTCGCTAGAATCATTAAATTTTAGTACTGAGTTCGATCCTCACTGGGGGCTCCATGCTTCCGGCCTTGTGCCACATCTAAGCTGCGTTTAAAAAATCACCAGGGCACCTCAAGGTGGTGTAATGGTTAGCAAGTTTGTTTCGCTAGAATCATTAGAATTGAGTAGAGAGTTCGGTTCTCACTGGGTACCCCATACTTTCGGTCTTGTGCCACAGTTAAGCTTAGACAATCACTATACACTTTTAGTAATTTTTTTTCCAGTAGCGATTTTTAGTCTGTATTTTTTTTCGAAATTTTGCTGAACGTTTGTTTCGGGTAATAAGTTCATCCTACTGTTTTTAGATGACAATTACTTATCATATAAGTGATAATTATAATAAATATCAATTACTTATGAGTGATGATTACTTATATTTGAAATTATTACCTTTTAATGAAGATTAATGATTTTCACCTTTATATCTGTGACCTTGAACGGGATCTACACTTTGTGGTGAATTGGGACAAGAAGTGGCTTGTCAATTAAAATGCGTCTAAGACCAAGCTGTTGTCTGTCAATCATCACAGGCAACCTCTCCTGCCTCCCATAATCATGGACCAAGCAATTCTCCCTGAGAGCAATACACTGCGCCTTCTCATCCTTGCCCTCTCTTCTGATCTCAAATGGAACCACTACATCGAGACCATAGCTAAATCCACTGCTAAGAAAATTGGGTCACTGTGTCGGGCTAGGATGTTTTTTTCCGCCTGAATTCATCCTGCATATATACAAATCAATCATTCGTCCGTGCAAGGAATACTGCTGCCATATATGGTCAGGCGCCCCTGCCGTTCATCTCAGTGTTCTCGACAGGCTCCAAAGGAGAATCAGTAATGTGATAGGTACTGACTTGGCGGCTCGACTACAGCCACTTCCCCACCGACGAAATGTGGCCCCCCTTTGTCTGTTCTATAAATACTTTCATGTCTTCTGCTCGAACGAACTTAAGTCACTGGTGCCTCCTCAACAGGTGTTTACTCGTGCAACCAGATTGGCAACTGGGTCCCACCCATTCACAGTTAGGTTAGCCAAATGCAGACGACAATTCTACTCCTGCAGCTTCTTCTCTCGCACTTCCCGCCTGCGGAACTCTCTCCCATATTCTTGGTTTCCTGATGGCTACAACCTCCAGGAATTTAAATGCAATGTAAATACTCATCTATTAACGACTTGACTCTAGTTCTTTCCCCCACCCCGTATATCCTTACCTTTCTCTCCACCTTTGAAACTGTCATCACATCTGCATTCTCATCTTTCTATTGCTCCTTTCTATTGCTTCCCTTCTAACTGGTTCCTCTTCCTCTTTACTCTCTTCTAATTAATCTTTTTACACTTATGTAGCCCCCATGCACATCAGTGGCATTACCGCCTTGCTCGGGCTGATACGATTAAAAAAAAGAAACAAAACAAAAAAACAAAATCTATTGAAAAAGCAAGAATACTTCAACTTAAGTATTATTTAAAGAATGACTTAATTTCCCAGATGCCAAGTTCCGAAAGAGACACTGACTATCATGGCTGTTTACATATCATCTATTAATCATTATTCTTTTGAAAAATAAAAAGTCTTTCCTGCTTCCATCTCAACGCTTTTGAATTTAGAGTTAAACCGCCTGCCACCAAGAAAACTCTGCAATTCAATCCATATATATTTTTTTAATCATATCGCCCCGAGCAAGGCAGTTAACGCCACTGATGTGCAGGGGGCTACGAGCAAGGCGGTAACGCCACTGAAGCGCAGGGGGCTACGTAAGAGTGAAAAGATTGGAAAAGAGAAAGCCGGGAACCACATCCTAAACAGGGAACAAGGGATGAGCCTCTTCACCTGTTCAATAGATGAGGGTGGAGTGTGAAGCGGGTGAGTTGTTTTTTACGGTTTATTGACACTTTGTAGTTTATTTAACCTCTCCTCCGCCAACTATTTGGGGAAAACATTCCATTTTCAAACGAATTTTTAAAATTTGTTTTTAATATCGGTCATCTAAGTGCCATACGTGATACCCACTTTGGGGATCATGCCTTGAAAGAGACATGACTGACTGGGCAGAAGATTATCCTGCAGTAGGTTGCCATTGCTTTCTGCAGTAGACTGGTTGACAACCAAGGCTATAGAACCCAATCTGTCCTGTTATTTAACCCATAACTGGAGAGAAGAGACGATTAATAACTTTCCCAAGGGTATTTGCGCGTAAGTGAATGCACGGAAATTTAACTGAAATTCGAACTCGGCTCCCTGATTTCTCATTACGAGCCGATATCCACTGCACCAGATCACACGTTTATAACATAATAGCTGTTGTGGAGTACTTTTTGCACTGAAGGTTATAATCGTGCTATATTGGTTACTAATCGACTTAACGTACTTAAAATGTTAGGAACTTGGTCATCTTCCACTGAAAGCTGACTCCTTAGTATTCGGTTAACTGCCGACTAATATCAACTGCCTAGTACTTCTACTGAACTCCAATAGAACTTTAAAGAACTCCTATGAACTTCCCAATAACTTCTCAAGAACTTCCTGTTAACTCATATTAATATAGAAGAGAGAGTCCATTATCTGAGGAATAGGTGTGTTTCCCCATAACAGTAACTAAAAAAGTAAGTAACCTTCAGGTACTCGAACGGTGGCTAACACCTCTTCCAGATGTATGAGTTGACAGACTTGTTTGTTTCAAGCTCAGAAGAGTATAAAAGATTCAAGATCGAAATACAAACACGCCTGTAGCTGGTTTTTGAAAATTGTTTTGAACGTGTTTATTCGTACATGGCTAAAAATTGAACATTCGGTAAAAACGTCTGTACCTATCTGCGACAGGGAACGGGTTAAAGCCGAAATAGACTTTGGATTTTGAAAAGAATTCGTTATTTATTTTTTGCAAGTGAACATTGTTATTCGCAAAACTTACTAATGCAGTTATTTTTCCAGATATGTTCTACTATTTAACCTAAACTTGACTGGAAAAGACCGATTCATACTTTTTCCTTCGTGTATTTGCAGAAGTCAATATAACGAACCAGACACACATTTGAAATCTGCTCTTCAATTTCACAGTCGAAGCCGCTATTACACTCATTGCAAATGCCTAGCAGGGGAGATGATGTATTCATGCCTTTCCTGAAGGCAATGGTACAAAAGAAAACTCACAGACAAGGCTAGAATTTGAATCCGGCTCGCTGATTCCATTTACATACCGACAACCATTGCATTAATTATCCGATAAAGTAGACTATTATGGGGTGTTGTTTTCTTCAAAGCGATTCGTCTTTAAATATGCTTCTCGCTTATTATAACCTTTATGACGTCTTTCAGTGTAACGATGTGTTATTTAGCACGGCCATTCTCTTCTCTAAATACCACGCAGTAGGTTTTATTGGGTTACATGATACCAGCAATAATAAACGATCTTTGTAATGACATACCATCAAACACCCAAGAAGTTATCTCACCTTAATGTTTTTATTCATATTCTCTCACACTCAGTGACCCTCTTGAGTCATAATGGCTTTGTTTCCTTGAAAATACGTTTACATTCGTTTCACAGTACTTTTCGTCACTGGAACGGTCGTATGGTCCTAAGATAATTTCGTGTAAAGTGTGAATTATCATGTATCCTAAATAAAATTACTTCCATATATGAATTGATCTCCGTTGAAACAGTATTTCTCTGTAGTATTAAATGAAGAAGAATGATGTGGAGAGGGACAAAAAGTGCAGTGTGAAGCTCACTGGCTAACAGGCAGCTGTTTTTTTTTCTTTCTTTCTTTGGTGGCCTCAACGAAATAAATTTCAGGTTTCCCTTTCTAGGCCCATTACACAGGGCAGTTGTGAAACAGACACCAACTAAACCGCTCTTACTTCCACTTTGTCAGTCTGACTGTCAATCCGCAACTTCGACACACACAATCAACCGAAAAAATCCGTTCAGCACAACAGCGCTGGCACACGCTTTTTATGCCATTCCAAGACGGCCAAAATTTGCATGTGTGCAAACATCGTCTCGTTTTGGACGAGATAGGCACGCATAAATTGTGTTTTCAATAGCGGCCATATTTTTTTTGTTATCTTGTAGGCAAGACACGTTCGCGCTCGTTTTGAATTTCGAGGTAAGTCGTGTCTTTTGTTACATTCTGTAGAGTAATTGCCATGGTTGAATCTAATTGGTAGAAATAACCAACAAAAAGGATTGGCGATGTTTGCAATAAACAATAACAAATAGAAAAGAACAGGGCAAATATAATATTAAACAAACAATATATGCAAGACAAAAGTAGCCAAAGCAAGAGCAATGAGGCAAGAAAAGAGTTCCCAAACTAAGAATGGTCTTAACATAAAATGTATTGCAACCATCTGACTTCAAGACAAGAAAGATCAGAAGTAGTGCGGCTGAGAGCGAGAAGTGGGCTATGTTTTTGGTTAGAAATTCCAGCATACATCAATATGATTTGCCTATGAATTTTACAAAGTGGGTAATTTTGAAGACATTCCTAATACGGATTAAAACAAAGAGTGTGAAATAAGAAAAATAAAAAAGTATGTTTTAACTACTCAATTAATTATTCATAACTAGGGGATAGGAAAAGAGAATTTTTGCCTTCTCAAAAAACCTGTAGTGTAAATAAAATGACCCAGATTCAGTTTAAACTATTTATATTAGTACTATTGTCCTCATCTTTGTTGTTTTTATCACTTTCATTCTAAAACGAAACAATCAGGTCATATGGCTGATGGGTGTTGACCTCAATGTCCATTTTTATATTGACATACGCCCTATATCTGAAACTGAAGACTTCAATTCGTAAATATAGCTTACCTTAAAAGTATATATGCATAGTAAGTAAAATGTGCTGATAGCAGACACGGAAAGGAAACTAAAAGACCTCCTACAGAAGGTAGCTGAAGAGAGTGACGAGAAAGGGCTATAAATAAACTGCAAGAAAACCGAATGCATGGTCATTAGGACAAAAGAGCAGCCCAATATGCCAAATACAGATGGGGAATACTAAAATCAAGCAGGTACAAAAATTTAAATACCTGGAAACTGTTCTAACAAAAAACGGAAAGTGCGACACAGAGACCGAAGGCGAATTGGCATTGCGAAGAAAACGTCCCAGAAGCTGAGTAAAGTATTAAGAGACAGAAAAATTTCGCTAGAAACAAAGAAAAGAATACTGGATTGCTATATGATGTCAGTCCTTCAATATGGCGTGGATGCTGGACAATATCATCAAAGATGTAGGAAAAACTTCAATTGAAATGTAGTTCTACAGAAGGATACTGCGGATATCATGAATCGAACATGTGAGGAATGATGCGGTTTTGGAAAAGATGGAAACGAAAAAGAAATTAATACTGAGCATCAGGAAGAGACAGCTGAAGTTCCTGGGACATGCAATGAGGAAGGATGGCTTAGAGAACCTGATACTAGCAAGCCAGATAGAGAAAAAAAGAGACAGGGAAAAGCAGCGGAGAACATATTTGGAGGGCATGAGCAGGCGGATGATAGAACGGGGACTGCGTGGTCTAACAGGAGAAAGCGTGGCAAGAGCCAATAGGGATAAGGAGACGTGGAAAGCCATATATACCTATATACTAGCAGTATATCCCGGCGTTGCTCAGGTGTAATGAAATCTTTAAAACTAATCCATGGTCCTGGAGCTCAGACTCTTTGGACGTTGGCAAGAAAGACTAAAAAACAATAGTTGTTTCCAGTTAAAACGAAACCGTAGACTGAAAGAAAAATGAATGGATGTAAGTCAAATTTTGATTACCTGGTATCGGTATCAAATATTCTGCACTATTGTAAGAACTGCAACCTTGAAACTTCTGAATATCGTTTCTTATATCTTTGTGTATGAGTGTATCAAACTTGAGTAAAATCAGACCACTCCTTCTATACCCCGATTTTTTCGATTTTTCGATATTTATCGGGGGGGGGGGGGGTACCTCGACACAAAAACCTAGCTAAGAACTCTCGCAGACGCTTATAGAACAAACGTGTAAATTTTCAAGAAAATCGGTTCAGCCATTTCGGAGTCTATAGATAACGAACACACACAGAGACAAAGTTTCATTTATAAATAAGTTTATATATATATATATATATATATATATATATATATATATATATATATATATAAAATAAAGTTAAATCCTGGCGCGTCTGAATGTAAGTCAAGAGATTAAAGCGAGCGTGATCAATCAGATTACTTGAACAAGCCGAGCAGGCGGTTCTTGATAATCAATTTTCTGCATTCGAAAAATAAACACAACGATTTTTTTATAACAAGCATCTGCCCCCGCAAGTAATTCTTAACCAAACATACATTTTCTTTAGAAAGCACTTTCTTTTGTAAACGAATTATTTCCATTTATATGACTATGAATAAAGTATAGTCGGTTCAAGTCTTAAGGCACATTACATTTTACGGTTGAAGTGCTTTGAATTCTTTCTAGTCGATTAAAAAGAAATTCTTACTAGATAAACAGTTCCAGATAAATTACTTATACACGCTGTAAATTGTTCTTGTCTATATTTTTCGAGATGAGGTATTGTAACTGATTACACCATTGTTTTATTTGCGAAGGTTTGGCCTTTGTACACTCCGGCTTTCTTCAGGTGATATTCCAAATAGAACGCTTTATTTCGGTAACTGGGGTAGATTATTATTTATGAAGTGAACGCTTAAAATTAAAAATATAATTTTTGATGAGACATTATTTTGGTGTATAGGTAAGTAAAAAATTAATTAAAATTATATTTAAACATTTAATCATTATCAATTTGAAAATTAAGTATTATCTTTGCTAAAAAAAAGAAAAAATCATCTGTCTGTATTTTTCGAGATGAGGTAACCATTTACACTAAATTATTCAGACTGTTGCCCTCATCATTATTGTCATATTCAAGTTTCGGCTGTTGTACGCTCCAGCTTTCTTCAGGATTCTATACTTCTGAGATGAGGTATAGTAAGTATTTACGCTATTGAGATCGTTCGAATTGTCCTCATCTTTGTCATATTTACGACGACATTTTGGCAGGTGTACAGTCTGGTTTTCTTCAGGGTCTTTCTATATTTCCGACGTTTCAGCCGGCCTTCTTCAGTTGATACCCGTTGGAACTTTGAACAGTCTCTCTGTATTTTGCCCACCGGTGTAGATTTTTTCTACATCTTCATGGCCCAGTGGATAAAAGTGTTGAAGTAATCCATTGATTTGACGCAAAGAGTTGTGAGCTCAATACCTGGCCATAGCAGAGGTGAACAAAAAATGTAGAAAGTTGAGTTACTAAAGGGTAATAGCAGAAACTGAGATATCAAGAAAAAGTATGCCATGTGGAACTAGAACAATTTATGTCTTTGACCTCTTTGACCCCTTTCTATGTCTCTCTCAAATAACAAGAAGGCGATCCACAAATAAAAAGAGGAAGAAGAAGAGATTAAACTTTTCCAGAAAACATTAGTAGTTTGAAAGTTTTCAAACCAGCTCACCGGGTACAGACTTTTTGTTAATGTTCCCCGGTCAAGTTAAATTTCGAATGTTATACTGAATTCACCTTTCATATAAATTTTAATATTGTTTTCATTTTAATTATAAAGACCAATGATTAAAATGTTAAAAATCTTTTTTTTGATAGCTTCCCTCAGTATTTTCAGTTCGATGGCTGACTTTGGTGCTTACTGGCTAAGTCTCTTACTCTGTTTCATGCAGTATAACTGCGTTGAAACCATATTCAGCCATATTGGAAGTTGGAAAAGTGTTATGTTCGACAATCTTCGTCGCCACTGTTATGTCGACAATCTTCGTCGCCACACTGTTATGTCGTGAGTAAGAATAAATAACTCAACAACAGGAATAGGTTAATTGTTGTATTCCGTGAAAATAGTATTTACAAAGGTTATTAGTATCCAATACAAGAATAGAGGTTAATCGTCTCAACCGTCGTAAGACGTAGTATGAGCAATGGGTACTTCCGGGTCGTCACCGGAAGTCTACGACTGACTTGTCGATCGGCTGCTCAGCACACTCCTCTACGTAGATGCCACCATTACTTTACATAGTAATGAAATAGTCCATTATAGCCGAATAGGCGCGGGTGCCCCAACAAAAAGCAATAAAGAAAACTTCGATAGCTTCTTGCAACTTTAGATACCTTTTAGAATGTTGCCAACAAGTTTTGAAAGTTTGAAAAAAAAAGAATTTGGATAAATAGGTTTACCTGACAAATAAAATAAGAAAATTGCCAGCGTCTCCTTTCAACATAACATATTTTACAAAGGGACATCAACACCAACGTTGAGAATCACTAATCTAGATTGATTGTTAACTTGGCTAGAGAGGCCACTCTGTACTACAATTTTGTTGTGGTGCAGTTTTCGCACTGAAGGTTATAATCGTGATATGTCGGTTGTTAATCGACGTAACGTGCCCAAATTGTTAGAAACTTGGTAATCTTCCACTGAAAGCTGACTCCTTAGTATTCGGCTAACTGTCGACTAATATCAACTACCTTGTAGTTCTACTGAACTCCAATAGATGTCTAAAGAACAATATTTATTTTTGTAAAAATTGCAAGAATTGTGGCACAAAGCCGAAAAGAGGAGTGGTCAGGGTGATACTCACTTAACTATCCTATACCTTAGCTGAACACTATCACGGCCCAATCACTGATTAGTTTTGCGCATTTACCACAAGAACCCATCCATCAGTTCTCAATCCTTCACACACCACAATACCGCCTATTTGCAAGGGGTACCTAAAAAGTGGAGAAAACCCATGGCAATAAAAAGTCTAAAGAACTCTTATGAACTTCTTGTTAACTCTTATTAATATAAGAGGGAGAGTCCATTATCTGAAGAAATAGGTGTGTTTCCCCATAACAGATTTAATCCATAGCTGGAGAAGTGTAGATGGATTTCATATAACTTTTCCAAAAATATTCACGTGAAAGTGAATGTCATGACCTCGATAAGATTTTTCATTCTCAGCTGCTATCCACTTGTACTGAAGCTATATGGTGCGTGTTCTTTGTATGTCGGGAGTCACCACTGAAGCCGTAGGGAGCTGGTTAATGTTTCTTTGATTCGGCCTTGTGTCAGACATAACCAAACTTCCTACAGCTTACAAATTATTCAGAGTTATCAATAGAGAGTAGGCATCAGAAAGTTGGTTGTCGGCAGGTTTGAATATGTGGAATTGTGTGGAATAAAATAATAAAATAGACATTTTGTATGTTAAAAAAGAAATTTATTAAAAGGAAAGATTAACGTAAGTCGTAAGAGATAATGTGAAATTAGAAACATTATTAAGAAGTTAAGGGTAAAGTTCGTGCTCAATGAGAAAGTTATGGGTATCAAGAGTTGTAGAAAATTGTTCGTAGTAGTAATTGTTAAACGAGTATATGCGTACATACGTATGTATTTATGTATTAAGTAGGAACGGCTTTGGATGGAGAAGAAGTAAACGAAATCAGCAAACGAGAAGGAAAGAGTAAGCGAACGAGTGTCCGGGTCAGCTTGAAGCTTCTCTTGTTACATTTTAGCTTGTTGTCTTTGCTGCTTCCATCCCTGACTCTCTGACGCTGAACGGGTCCCTTTTATTGTCATTAAAATTTTCGCACTGACTCGCGAAATCCTCAAGTCTTCCAAGTCGCTCCCATTGGTCAAAAATAAATTTAGCACCTACTTGCGAAATCTGGTTTCAACTTTTTCTTTAAGCACATAGTCAACCCTTTTTCTATTTGGGAAAAACCAGGATTTCACTCATCCCTGTGAAATTTTGTAAAAGTGAAGAAGAAAGTTGGTCTTAATTACTTATCCCACTACAATACGACCACCATATCCTAATATGACACACACATATATATATATATATATATATATATATATGTGTGTGTGTGTGTGTGTGTGTGTGTGAAAAGTGTATATATATAATTATAAATATCAATATACATATAATTTGTTATGTATACTGTTTACATATTATATATGCGTGGTACTTATTTAAAAGCGCTCAATATCAGTGATAGAGCAGACATATTCACACCTATATATATATATATATATATAGTCATCCGCAGACAGATCTGTTTCGCTGTATCACAGCTCAATAGTACGGTTAGACTACGATTGCTCGCTAACCCAGGCTCGAAACTCGACCGAATTGGCGTTAGTCGGCGACTCTACCCCTGGGCCACAGGCCGTTCGGTGGAAGAAGGCAGTCTTTTTTTTAGCGCATATCATATTACGCACCCATATATATATATATATATATATATATATATAGTGGCGTGAGGCATAATGGTTAAAATTAACAGTTGATTTACCCATAAATTTAATGATAAATAATAAGGAAACAAGTGGGTAATTTTAACAAAAAAGATAAGGAATTTATTCACGGATTTACACGCGTGAAGGAGTGTCGTTAGATTGCTTCAGGAAAAAATAAAATTCGTAAAATTCGTTAAAAATAGTCATGAAGAGAAAAGATTCATACAACAAATTCAATGATTTGACAAAATAATATTAAAAAATGTTTAAAACAAAGCTTTAAAGAATTTGCTACTCGCAGAAGAGTTAAATGGCTGCATCCTTCCAGAAGTAAACAAAAAGAGATACTTCGTTTTCTTCCATTGTTGAGAGAAATTTCCTTGAAGTACAACGTGTTGGTTAGTGGACTATAATATAATTGGGGTATAGTTTTACACTTGAGCGAACTTCAACGCTCGTCACGAGGAACAGAAATGAAACCCTTCAGCCTCTTCCCTGATTAATTTTTCTCCTCATTTTATACCAAAATGACTTTCGCGCAGGCTCGTTAGTTTTTCTTCTCAGCTAACCGGCTAATTTATGTGAAGGCAAGTTTTCCATTGGTTCAAAAATAATATCACAGACTCCTTTCCTTTTTTCTAAGCCCTCCAGATTTGAAGGGAGTTATTATTTGACAATAATTCACCATAGAAGAACATGTTCTAGAAATGCCAGCAACTAATGACACTAAGACACTGTGTTGGGCTTTTTGGTACCAATGTATACAATATTTATTTCTGAATTTATACAGAAATTGTGGCACGAGGCCGATTTGGGTGTGGGGCAAAGACACGGGATGGTCTTCAGTAATCTATCCTATACCTAGCTAAACACTATCATGACCCAATAACACATTACAATTTACCCATTCACCACAAGAATCCATCTGTCAACTCCCATTCCTTCACACACCACAATGCCACATATTACGAGGGGCACCTAAAAAATAGGAAAATTGGTACCCATGTATACTGTGCAGACACCCATGAGCCAACCCATTTTATAGTTCACCAATAGAAGGCTTAACCAATCAGGAAGCTCAAAAAATATTCAATGCGGCGTGTATAAAAGGCGGCCATATATTTCCGAGTATTTGAGATCAAATCCAATTCAGGAGAGTGTCTGATTCGGGAGTGATAATCTTTGACGTTGCTTCATTGAACAGATCACCTGCTGCGAGGATACTCTATGTCCATAACCTAAGACGGACATGGTTAACAGATGTGAAGTGGATACTCTATATCCAGGAATGTTGTCAACATTACCTTCAGTTCCTTACTTTGTGACCATCATGGACTGTTGTTGCTATATAATATTTATTCGGGAGATTGATTCTTTATTATAATCAATACATAAACTGATCCCTTAATTTATGACCGGCATGGACGGTTGTGACTATGCAATATACATTCGGGAGATTGATTCTCTATTATAATCTATACATAAACTGATCCCTTACTTTGTGACCATCATGGACGGTTGTTACTATATAATATACATTCGGGAGATTGATTCTCTATTATAATCAAGACATAAACTGATCCCTTAATTTGTGACCAGCATGGACTGTTGTTGCTATATAATATACAATCGGGAAATTGATTCTCTATTATAATCAAGACATAAACTGATCCCTGACTTTGTGACCAGCATGGACGGTTGTTACTATATAATATACATTCGGGAGATTGATTCTCTCTTATAATCAATACATAAACTGATCCCTGCGCTTTATTAATAAATTATGGTGAATTTAATCAACAGACATTGCAATAATAATGCAGTAGTTAAAAGATAGGCAATCCAAAAGAAATGCGGCAACAGAGGGAGCCAAGCTTGACAGCAAGAAGTGGTAAGAAGAACTTTAGATCTAAAGTTCCAAGTTGGTAAGTAAATGTATGTTGGTAATGATGGTCCGAATTTTGGGAATGTTCACAAGGTTGGCAACGTTCGTACATAGTCTATGGTTATAGGGTATCCTCTTGACATTTAATGTTGGTCCGAATTGTGGGAATGTTGACAACATTCCTGCATACAGAGTATCCTCTTGGCATCTGTTTGAGCATGTCCGTCATAGATTATGAATAAAGAGTATCCTCGCAGCACATAATCTTTTAAATGAAAAGTCAAAGATGAACACTCCTGAATCAGACACTCTTCTGAATCGGATTAGTTCGGCAATACTTGGAAAAATATGGCCGTCTTTCAGACACGTCGCATTGAATATTTTGAGCTTCCTGGTTGATTAAGCCTTCTGTTGGTGAACTATAAAATGGGTTGGCCCATGGCTGTATCCACAGAATATACATGTAGCCAAAAAAAAAAAACAAAAAAAAAAACAAACAAACCCAACAATGTAGTGACATAATAAATCTTCAATCCATGGGTAGAGTCAAGTGGATATATTATGGTTCAATGCAAAGAAGGATACTAACTGAACTATGAAAAAAGAAGAGATATACATAAACATGACAATGGAATAAAAACAATCTACCACCGAAGATGGTTTAATTTCTTTGTTTAACGGTATATCAACTCCTTATGGGTCATTTAATGCTTAAATTTAATTTTCTATGGAGTTTGATTTGATTTGTTTGTTTAACAGCATATCAATTCCTTATGGGGATTTAATGCTTAAATCTAATTTTTTTTGAGATTTAATTTGATTTGTTTGTTTAATGGCATATCAACTTCTGATGGGTCATTTAATGTCGAAATGTAATTGTCTTGGGAGCCTTTACTGGATTTGTTTGTTTAACGGCATATCAACTCCTTATGGGTCATTTAATGCTTAAATTTAATTTTCTCTGGAGTTTAATTTGATTTGTTTGTTTAATGGCATATCAACTTCTGATGGGTCATTTAATGTCGAAATGTAATTGTCTTGGGAGCCTTTACTGGATTTGTTTGTTTAACGGCATATCAACTCCTTATGGGTCATTTAATGCTTAAATTTAATTTTCTCTGGAGTTTAATTTGATTTGTTTGTTTAATGGCATATCAACTTCTGATGGGTCATTTAATGTCGAAATGTAATTGTCTTGGGAGCCTTTACTGGATTTGTTTGTTTAACGGCATATCAACTCCTTATGGGTCATTTAATGCTTAAATTTAATTTTCTCTGGAGTTTAATTTGATTTGTTTGTTTAATGGCATATCAACTTCTGATGGGTCATTTAATGTCGAAACTTTACTTTCTTGTGTGCTTTGGCAATTTATTTTTTCCAAAAATGTATTGTTAGTAATCTTTTTTTAAATTTTTTCCAGTGATACGTTGTTGGTGTTTTATTATTATTGTTTTTTCACGATAAAAATTTATTGCTGGTAATATTTTATAAGGTATTTTTATATTTTTCTCTTTTGATCCCAGTTTATGGTCCACTATTTGTCCATATTCAGGACCCCCCCCCCAACATGTGCTACCACAGATTGAATAAAGTCGCTCCCATTGGTCAAAAATCATTTTAAAACCTACTTGCGAAATCTGGTTTCGACTTTTTTGTTAAGCACATGGTCAATCCTTTTTTCTATTTGGGAAAAACCAGGATTTCACACATCGTTGTGAATTTTTGTAAAAGTGAAGAAGGTTGATTTTAATTAATTTCTTATCATCTACAGACTATAGTAACTTTTAAACCCAATTTTTAAAAATTCATTAAAAATTCATTAAAAATTCATTAAAACATTACCTTGTGGAGAATGTTTTCATATTTCTTTCAGATTACAGAATCCCTAAAAAAATTAAATAACTCACGTTATTTTCTTCAGTAATGTTTTACAGATGAAGTCTCCGTATAACAACATTAGATATGTCATCGCCTTCTCAGAAATGTTAACACACTACTGTCTGGTTAAAAATGCATTTTCTGCAATGGTTTAAACTTAAAGTAAATAATATTTGTTCCAGATAAGATTAATTATACGTTAAATCCACCTCAAGTAAAGCTTCATAAAAGTACATTTTATTTTGGTAGATTTATTTATAAATATTGTACATTGTAATGAAAGACGACTAAGAAAGAATAGACTTATTTATTTTATTAAAAAAATTCAGTCAGTTTAAATTAATTTTTGAAATACAACAAAATATTTTGTCTATTAGAAATATTAAATTTGTTCTATTAACTTGAAATTAAAACTAAAAAATCTTTGAGAAAACTTCATTTTAAAAAATCAATTTTAAACCTTAGTTACTGCGTTTTTGTGAAAGTTTCTAATATAAATAGCTTAGAGTTAAAAATTTCTTTTTCTATATGTAAGAACTAGTTGCAGGTTTGACTTATTTGTAGCTAAAGTTGACGTGATTTGGGTCTCCTGAGATCTACAATGCAGCTGGGTCATGATTAGTGTGGAGAAAGAAACGGGAATATGATGACGTATTCCCACACGAACGAGAAATAGCATAAAGTTGACAAAGTGTAAATCCCCGGCGTATAGGTGGTTGATAAAGATTACTAGTTACCAACTTTTTGCAGACGTCTCTGTTTCCAGTGATTAAATCTAACTCTCTTTCATAGATGAGAGAGCAACCTATATTTCGTTTTAACCCCTGGCCGGAGCAGGTAAGAAAAAGTTTGTTTTTTTCTATTTCGTCTCTAATTATTTATATTTAAGGCATTTGAAAGCTTCACCAAGAATGATGCAGAGTATGTTCAGTGTTCAATAAATTAGACGATAGGTCATGTGACCTGTTTTCTTCCACAGCTCAAAGTATCATTAGCAGTCGTTTAAAAGATAACTTGGTCGCTATATTTGCCTAGTGTTTTAGGCGATGTGTTATGTATTGCTACAACATTTTAATAACAATAATTGACCTACACTGCTGGAATTAGCACGCACATTCTCATATATACAGAATTCTGCACATTTTGCTAAGATATCTTGATATTTTGAAGGTTCTTCTGCGAGTTGACTGAACTTTACAACTGCGACGTAATTCTAGTTTTCAAAGCTCTCCAATTAATCTGTTTACACATCTAAACTATACATATATTTTTTTAAAAATTTTATTGGTGCGTACACTTCTGAATAAAGGTTTAATCGATTATCCACATTCCAATGATATCATGCAATTATAGAGTAATTAACCATGGTTACATGTGACTGGCAGAATTACCCAACAAAGCATATTGACACTGACAGTAATATGGCAAAAAAATTAAGAAAAAAAAGTAGTGTTAACACACAAAAGAGGATACCGACAAACGATCGTAGCGTTTTGGTGACAATACAAGAAAAACAGAACTAAGTGGCCTAAATTTATTAATTAGAAAAAAGTCCCAGCATGCATTTTTGTACTTTTGCTTGTAAATTGGTTAGCGAGAAGTATTTTACTGACACTCTTTTACTGAATAGAGCCAACAGCTATGAAAAATGATGCTGGAAGGGTTAGCGGCGTATCCAGCCAATTGTATGATAATTATGGACTGCTGATGTGAATTCTTCTTCTTCTATGTGCCCTGTCCCTTCAGGACATAGGCGATCATGGTTCTCCACGTCTCCCTATCCCAGGTGGCTCTTAGTATATTTGCTCCTGTTACACCTCGCAACCCCCGTTCCGTCATCCACCTGATTAGGCCTTTCAAATATCTTATCCACTGCCTTCCTCTGTCTCTTTTTCTTCTATCTGGTCTGTTAGTATTAGGTTCTCCACGCCCTCCTTCCACAATGCATGTACCAGGAACTTTAGTTGTCTCTTCCTGATGCTTAGTATTAATTTCCTTTTTGTTGCCATTCTTTCCAACATCTCATCGTTGCTTGCATGCTCAGTCCACGATATCCGCAACATCCTTCTGTAGAACCCCATTTCCGCTGCTCCAAGTTTTGTCCTCATTTTCGATGATATTGTCCAGCATTCACTGCCGTATTGAAGAACTGACATCACATAGCAATCCAGTACTCTCTTCTTTGTTTCTAGCGAAATTGTCATGTTTCTTAATACTTTACTCATCTTCTGGACTGCATCCTTTTGGATCTCAGGAATATAAATGTATAGAAACTGCTGTGTTCATAAAATGAGGGATCAGTTTATATATTGATTGTAATATGGAACTGATCCCCCACTTTATTTACAGTATGATTCTGCAGAACCACATTTCAGTTGCTTCAAGTTTTTCCTTCATCTTCGATGATACTGTCCAGTATTTACTGCCGTATTGAAGAACTGACATCACATAGCAATCCAGCACTCTTTTCTTTGTTTCTAGTGAAATTTTCCTGCGCGTTAGTACTTTACTCAGCTTCTGGAACGCGTCCTTTACTTGCCTTTATTCCCTTGTGTATCAACACTATTCCTAGATTTTTTAAAAACATTCTGCGATTATTACTTTTTGGGAAGTGTTTTAACAAAAGACACAAAGTGTGACACAGGTCCAAATGCGAATTCACATGGCAAAGGACGCGTTCCAGAAGCTGAGTAAAGTATTAAGAGACAGGAAACTTTCACTAGAAACAAAGAAATGCTGGATTGCTATGTGATGTCAGTTCCTCAATACGGCAGTGAATGTTGGACAATATCTTCGAAGATTTATGAAATACTTGAAGAAGCTGAAATGTGGTTCTACAGAAGGATGCTGCGAATATCATGGACCGAGCATTTGAGCAATGATGAGGTTTTGGAAACGATGGAAACGAAAAGGTAATTAATACCGAGCATCAGGAAGAGAAAAAGTTCCTGGGACATGCAATGAGGAAAGAGGGCTTGGAGAACCTGTTACTAACAGGCCAGGTAGAGGGAAATAGAGACAGAGTAAAGCAGCGGATAACATATTTGAAGGAACTAATCAGGTGGATGACGGAACGAGAGTTGCATGGTGAAACAGGAGAAAGCGTACTAAGAGCCACCAGGGATAGGGAGACGTGGAAAGCCATGATCGCCTACGTCCTGAAAGGACAGGGCATAAAAGAAGATATATGCCGACTGTTTATAAGAAATTATAATGTGGATATAAAGTGGGGGATCAAATCTATATTATAATCAATGTATAAACTGATCCCTTATTTTGTGGCCATGCTAGTTTCTATACATTTATATTCTAGATTTATGGGCTTGAGCTAGTGGATGACGGAACGAGGATTGCATGGTGTAACAGGAGAAGGCGTGCTAAGAGCCACCAGGGATAGGGAGACGTGGAAGACCATGATTGCTGTGTGATATCAGTTCTTCAATATGGCAGTGAATGCTAGATAATATCATCAAAGATGAAGGAAAAACTTGAAGCAACTGATATGTGATTGTACAGAAGGATGCTGAGCATATCATGGACCGAGCCTATGAGCAATGATGAGGTGTTGGAAAGAATGGAAATCAATATTGAGCATTAGGAAGAGACAACTAAAGTTCCTGGGACATGCAATGAGGAAGAGGGGCTTTGAGATCCTGATACTAACAGGCCAGATAGAAGGAAAAACTTCACTTTCTCAATGAACATTAATTCTACGAATTCTTGCTATTCTTTTCTTTTAATAAATTTCTATTTTAAAATGCAAAATGTATACCTTATTCGTCCACACTATCACATTCACCACTGAAAACAATTTTTATGCCATCATACTTTTCATTTAGTGGATGTCTTTGTTTCACCAGACTACAAAATAAAATCTAAAATCAACAATTATGTAGACATCACAGCGACAGAGGAAAGTAGCGGTTAACATATTTGAAGGGCTGCATGCTTTTGTATCTCAGGAATATAAATCTATAGAAACTGCTGTGGTCATAAATTGAGGGATCAGTTTATATATTGATTGTAATATGGAACTGATCCCCCACTTTATTTACAGTATGATTCTGCAGAACCACATTTCAGTTGCTTCAAGTTTTTCCTTCATCTTCGATGATATTGTCCAGTATTCACTACCGTATTGAAGAACTGACATCACATAGCAATCCAGTACTCTCCTCTTTGTTTCTAGTGAAATTGTCCTGGTTCTTAATACTTTACTCAACTTCTGGACTGCATCCTGATCTCAGGAATATAAATGTATAGAAACTGCTGAGGGATTGAGGGATCAGTTTATATATTGATTGTAATATGGAACTGATCCCCCACTTTATTTACAGTATGATTCTGCAGAACCACATTTCAGTTGCTTCAAGTTTTTCATTCATCTTCGATGATATTGTCCAGAACGGGGATTGCGAGATGTTACAGGAGAAATCGTGCTAAGAGCCACAAGGTATAGGGAGACGTGGAAGGTCATGATCACCTACGTCCTGAAAGGACAAGGCACATAGAAAAATTGCATGTTGTCATTGGAATGTGGATAATAGTTCAAACTTTCAATTTGTGTATGCACCGTTAAAATATATGTACAGTTAAGATGCGTAAATAGATTAAATGGAGAGCTTTGAAAACTAGATTTACGTCGCAGGTGTAAAGTTTAATCGACTCGTAGAAGAACCTTCAAAATATCGCGTCGCTTATTCATTCTCTTTATTCGTCCTTCTCGTGTGCTGATTCTTTCTATTTCTTCATCCAAATACATTCCTACCAAACAAACCCTCATTCATACATACGGACGTGCACATAAACTCTTTCCAAGAAATTACTACTACGAACATTTCTACAACATTTGATGCCCTTAACTTTCGCATTGAACATTAACTTCTACGAATCCTTGTTATTCTTTTCTTTTAATAATTTTCTATTTTAACATGAAAAATGTATGCCTTATTCTTCCACACTATTCCACATTATCACATTGACCACTGAACACAATCTGTATGCTATCATTCTTGGTGAAGCTTTCAAATCTCTTGAAACTATAAATAATCAGAGACGAGATAGAAAAAACAAAAAAATAAAACTATCTTACCTGCACCGGCCGGGGGTTAAAATCAAATATAATGTCCTTGAGTCTCAGGGTTGCTCCCTCTAGTCAATAACTCTTTTACGAAAGAGGGTAAAGTTTAATCACTGGAAACAGAGACGTCTGCAAAAGAATAGTAACCAAGAATCTTCATCAACCACATGTATTCTGGAGACTCACACTTTTCTGTCATTTTTATGCCATTTCTCGTTCGAGTCAGAATATGTCCGCATATTTCAGTTTCTTTCTCTCCACTAAACCTGATCCAACTGCAGTGTAGATCTCAGGGAACCCAAATCAGGTCAAATTTAGCAATCAATAAGTCAATTATGCAACCATTTCTTACATACTGAGAAAAGAGATTTTTTAACTCAAAGCTATTGTATTAAGGACTTCCACAAATATTCCGTAAACTCGCAGAAGAGCTTTCAAAATATGAAGATATTGTTGAGTGAGTTTTGTTTAACGACATATCAACCTCTGTAGGTTATTTAATACCAAAAAGGTGGGGTTTTAAAGTATTTTTTTAAATGTTAGGTTATCGTGAAAAGGCTGATTTAGTTAGATTTTGATGAATTTTTTTTTGTTTTTATTCTTTTTTTATTTTAGAGTTTGAGTTTTGCTAAACGGCATATCAACACCTCTGTAGCTTATTTAATGCCAAAAAGGTGGGGTTTTAAGCTAATTTTTTTAATGTTCGGTTAGAGTGAGAAGGTTGATTTAGTCAGATTTTGATGAATTTTTTTTGTTTTTATTTTTTATTTCAGGAACCTGAAAATATTTTCTAGTTTTGTATTCAAAAATGTTCTGCTGAGAATATTTTCTCCTTCAAAAATACGTTATGATAATATTTTTTTCTACGAAAATGTATTGTTGGTAATATTTTTCTTTTAAAAATGTATATTTTTCTATAAAAGTCGATTTTTATGTATAAATTTCTATAAATATGTATTTTTATACTTTCATAGTGGTTTGACCCCAGTTTGGGGGTTAACTATTTGCCCATAGCTGGCACCCTAACAGGTGCTACCACTCCGAGTCAGGGTGGGCCTGAGAACAACATCAATTAAGAGGTGGTTACATGCTCCTCACAACCTCCCAATCAGAGGCTTTGCTGCCGGATGCATTTTATCGTCATGCCCAGGACATAAAGAAATTGTAATTGTAATGTAGGTCAGTTATTCTAATTATTATGCATAAAGCTTTCTCTACTGAAAACAAGATTTATGATTATTTCAAAACTTTCACAATTTTACTCAAAATTCATGGATGAACTGCTTGAAAAGTAGCAACAAGTCATTGTAAATAAAGGTGGAATTATAAGAAAGTAAAATGTAATTTTATTTTATTAATTAGAGAATAATGCCGATAAACAAGTATGGAAATGCAGTTATGACTCAATTTCATAGTTAACGTAGAAAAAGAAAAAGTAAGCGAAAACGTTTTATTTAGTGGAGGTTTTTGTTTCACCAGACCACAAAATAAAATCTAAAATCTGAACAAATATCTAGACATCGCAAAGAAAATGAAAAATTGGTTTCGTTTATTGTGATCGCATAAAGAAACATATTTTGAATTCAGATATCGTGAGAAAAGCCGAAAAAAATCGTGGATCAAATTTTATTCTGCAAGATTTATAAGCTAAACAATTCAAAATTGTTCGTTGTGCGTTGTGGTGTACTGAATATTGGTTCAGAACGAGAAATCGTGGAGACGAGTTCAAATTCCAGTTGAATTCCTTGCATTTACTTCCGCGGAAATAACATTGGGAAAGTATTAATCTGTCTGTTCCCTCCAGTTATGGGTTAAATAACAGAACATATTGGATTGTATAGCCTTGGCTGGCAACCAGTCTATCGCAGAAAGTAATGGCAACTTACTGCGGGATAATCTTCTGCCCAGAAAGAGACATGATCGCCCAAGTGTGTATCACGTATGGCACTTAACTTATAGCGGGTTATCCATTCTTTTCCTGTTTGTAGTAGAGAATCCTTTCTAGTGAAGGGTAGTTGTGTATTGTTGGAGATTTTTAGCAGATCATTTGGAGTTTCACACTTGTATTTGATTCTGGGCTTCCCATTGGCCGATAAATAAAATTCGCGTAGGTTCGCGAACTGGAAATTTAAGATTTAATTAATTTCTATTTTTCAACCGGAACATCTGCGCGAATCCAGCTGCGCACGGACGACTTTTGGTCATTTGCTTCTTGTTCGTGAAAGTGGGAACATCCGGTCCCTCGCTTTTGCTCGGTCGGTATCACCACAAACTGATTGACTGAATTCAAAATTACTTGTTAGAATGTTAGCAAACATTTTTTGGCTCGAAAAGATATTTTCTGCATGACAAGCGCTCTACCAGGCTGGACGAGTGTTGACTGAAGAGGATCAACACTTCTGGTCACCAATCACAAAAAGCCAGTAAATTTAAAAGGAAAAGAACATAGGCGATATCCCTGGTGAGAACCAATAAATAAAAAGCGATTTGGTAACAAAAATGGTAAACTTCCAAGAAAGGATGATTTCAGGGTGCATCTGAGACATGAAAAAGGCACTGGGATCAGTGCATCTTCTGAAGGGGACGGCCTCAAATGAAAATGTTTGGCCAAATTTAGACAAGAATGTTTTGAGAAATACACGGTTTGAACAAAAAGGTCTTAAAAAATTGAAGTTTAGTCATATTTTAGAAAATAAATCAAACACTACAACATCCTTATTCACTTCTGCAACATATGCTTTTCCATTTAGTGTACAAATATGTAACAATTATTATGCGACAAAGACGTCAATAGATTATACTACTTCCGTCTCATAATAATTGATACATTTAGTGTATGAAATTCGTATGAAAATGTTACAATTATTATAGGACAAAGGCGGAAGTAGATAATACTACTTCTATCCCATAATAATTGATACATTTAGTGTATAAATTGTGGATGAATACATAACAATTATTATGGGACAAAGACTGCAATAGATAATACTACCTCTGTCCCATAACAGTTGATATATTCAGTGTATGTAAATTGTATGAAAATGTAACACTTATGGGGCAAAGACATCAATATATAATACTACCTCTGTCCCATAATAGTTGATACATTCAGTGTATGTAAATTGTATGAAAATGTAACACTTATGGGACAAAGACATCAATATATAATACTACCTCTGTCCCATAATAGTTGATACAGTCAGTGTATTTAAATTGTATGAAAATGTCACAATTATTATGGTACAAAGACAGCAATAGATAATACTACCTCTGTCCCATAATAGTTGATACATTCAGTGTATGCAAATTGTATGAAAATGTAACACTTATGGGACAAAGACATCAATATATAATACTACCTCTGTCCCATAATAGTTGATATATTCAGTGTATGTAAATTGTATGAAAATGTAACACTTATGGGACAAAGACATCAATATATAATACTACCTCTGTCCCATAATAGTTGATACAGTCAGTGTATTTAAATTGTATGAAAATGTCACAATTATTATGGTACAAAGACAGCAATAGATAATACTACCTCTGTCCCATAATAGTTGATACATTCAGTGTATGCAAATTGTATGAAAATGTAACACTTATGGGACAAAGACATCAATATATAATACTACCTCTGTCCCATAATAGTTGATATATTCAGTGTATGTAAATTGTATGAAAATGTAACACTTATGGGACAAAGACATCAATATATAATACTACCTCTGTCCCATAATAGTTGATATATTCAGTGTATGTAAATTGCATGAAAATGTAACACTTATGGGACAAAGACATCAATATATAATACTACTTCTGTCCCATAATAGTTGATACATTCAGTGTATGTAAATTGTATGAAAATATAACACTTATGGGACAAAGACATCAATATATAATACCATCTCTGTCTCAGAAGTGTTCATACTTTTATTGTATTAAGTCTGCAATATATTTATTGATTGTTGCTTTCGCGTCTGTGTATGTGATTTTTGTATCTAATGTGTCTGATATGTTCCACATAGCAGATGTTTTCTTACTGTGGAGCTTGAGTTTTGTTTAACGGCGTATCAACCTCTGTGGGTTATTTAATGTCAAAAAGGTAGTGTTTTAAGGTATTTTTTTAATGTTCAGTTATAGTCAGAAGGTTGATATAGTCAGATTTTGATGAATTGTTTTTTATTCTGGGAACTGAACATGTCTTCTAACTTTGTATTAAAAATGTATTGCTAGCATTATTTTTTCCTTCAAAAATGTATTATGACAATATTTATTTTCTTAAAAAATGTATTTTTGCTAATATTTTTCATTCAAAAATGTACATTTTTCTATAAAAGTCTATCTTTATACTTTTATAGTGTTTTAACCCCAGTTTGTGGGGGGTAACTATATGCCCAGAGCTGAGACCCTAACAGGTACTACTACTCCGGGTCAGAAATATAGACGATGCTGAAGGTTAATATTGCCAGCAAAATAAGGACATTAGTCCGAACAATGTAAATAATTGCAATACATCATCTCAGAAATATAGATAACGATGAGTTTCGGTGTGTTCACATCCAGTCAGTAGTATAAATTTATGTAATATGAATCAGAAGTATATCTGCTTTTAGGAAGATTGTAACAATATTTTTGCAAAATCACATTCGCACCTGAACATGAATAAGCATGCGCAAAAAAGATTACATAAAATAAAGAAAAACGTATATACTGGCTCGACAAATATTATCATCGATGTTTGGAGTTAATTGGCATTAGAAGGATTCGGGGTTCTTGTAACTTCAGTCAGTCAGTTAGTTAAGTACCATACGTGATACTCGAAAGAGACATGACTGACTGGGCAGAAGATTATCCAGCAGTAGGTTGCCATTGCTTTCTGCGGTAGACTGGTTGCCGACCAAGGCTATAGAACCCAATCTGTCCTGTTGTTTAACCGATAACTGCAGGGAAGAGACATATTAATATCTTTCCCAAGGGTATTTGCGCGTAAGTGAATGCAAGGAATTTAACTGGAATTGGAACTCGGCACCCCGATTTCTCGTTCCAGGGTGATATCCAATGCACCATAACGTATATCTTGCACCACAATGCACGTGTCAGAATTTGCGCCAAACTCATTCAAAAATATATAGACTGTCACATGCATAAAATTGCTTTCTCAGAAGAACAGATAAAAATACTTAATAATTAAGAATCTTACCAAGGATCGTCCTTCTTCGAACATCTTGAATTACAAAATTATATCCAAAGAACTGTACCAAATCATAAAAACTCCACTACTTGGGAACTTACAACATTGTCAAATACTAAAATGGATAACACATGTAACCCAAGAAATGAGTGATTTAATCAGGATGTTGACATTATACACTAAATAAATACGAAATATATAAAATAGCGCTCAATAAAAAATAGTCAGAGAAGGCTTTCTGAATTATTATTAATAATTCGTTTTTTTCTATTTTGGGAGACGTATTTTTTCATTTAATTATTGGAAGACATACTTCATTATTCCTCTATTGTAAAGATTCTTTTTTTAACTATGAGAAGACGCATATCGTTTTCTGTTAATTAGGAAACATGTTTTAGTATTTTCACATTGGATGACTTACTACTGTGTTTTCATAGTAGAAGATGTATTTCAGCACGTCTATACTGAAAGGCGTATATTAGCATTTCTACTATGGAAGACATTCTTCGTTATTTTTATATGAATAGAGGTATTTCGTTACTTTCATATGTCAGTACTGCCACATTGGAAGACGTGTCTCAGCACTGCCGCACTGAAAGACGTCTTTCAGTTTTGCCACACTTAAACACGTCTTTCAGTTTTGCCACACTTAAACACGTCTTTCAGTTTTGCTATACTTAAACACGTCTTTCAGTTTTGCCGAAGTTAAACACGTCCTTCAGTTTTGCCACATTTAAACACGTCTTTCAGTTTTGCCACACTTAAACACGTCTTTCTGTTTTGCCACACTTAAACACGTCTTTCTGTTTTGCCACACTTAAACACGTCTTTCAGTTTTGCCTCACTTAAACACGTCTATCAGTTTTGCCACACTTAAACACGTCTTTCAGTTTTGCCACACTTAAACACGTCTTTCAGTTTTGCCTCACTTAAACACGTCATTCAATTTTGCTATACTTAAACACGTCTTTTAGTTTTGCCACACTTAAACACGTCTTTCAGTTTTGCCACACTTAAGCACGTCTTTCACTTTTGCCACACTTAAGCACGTCTTTCACTTTTGCCACACTTAAGCACGTCTTTCACTTTTGCCACACTTAAGCACGTCTTTCAGTTTTGCCACACTTAAGCACGTCTTTCAGTTTTGCCACACTTAAGCACGTCTTTCAGTTTTGCCACACTTAAGCACGTCTTTCAGTTTTGCCACACTTAAACACGTCTTTCAATTTTGCCACACTTAAACACGTCTTTCAGTTTTGCCACACTTAAACACGTCTTTCAGTTTTGCTATACTTAAACACGTCTTTCAGTTTTGCCATACTTAAACACGTCTTTCAGTTTTGCCATACTTAAACACGTCTTTCAGTTTTGCCACACTTAAACACGTCTTTCAGTTTTGCCACACTTAAACACGTCTTTCAGTTTTGCTATACTTAAACACGTCTTTTAGTTTTGCCATACTTAAACACGTCTTTCAGTTTTGCCATACTGAAAGATGGGTTTCAGTATTGCCATATTAGAAAACGTATTTCAGCATGTCTATGCTGAAAGGCGTATTTCAGCATTTCTGTAATGGAAAGCATTCTTCGTTATTTTTATATGAATAGCCGTATTTCACTATTTCCATTTGGAAGAGATTGTTTTTATTTCCTTATTGGAAGACGTATTTCTTTATTTACACTGGAAGACATTGTTATTTTTATACTGGGTGACGTAATTATCATTGTATTTTTTATATAGGAAGACGTATTTACTTATTTTTCTATCTGATGACATAATTAGTTATTCTTATATTTGATGACGCATTTCATTATTTCTCAACTGGAAGGCGTATTGCAATACTTCTACTGAAAGACGTACTCTACTTTAATATGGGAGACGTAATTACTTATTATTCAGTATTACTATATTAGATGACTATTTCTTTATTTTTCTATTTGAAGACATATTTCATTGTTTCTATATTGGGTGACGAATTTCCTCATTTCTTACCGACTTTTATTGTATACATCAATTTTTAACCTTGTATAGTCAAGGTTAAACATATTCGCATATTATGGACTCAAGCTAGGTACAAATATTTTAGCCCATGGCTTCTTGATAAACATTAGTCTGTCAGAAATATAAACATATTTCAGACACCAGAGATGATTTTGAACAGTTTTCTTAGGAAAATACGTATAACAATAAAATGGAAGAAAAAAAATGCCAGAAAAAGAGAATGAAACTGAGAAAGAAAGAAGTAAAGAAAGAGAACCGGAAGGAAAGACGAGGATAGAAAACTAGAGATATAGAATTTTGTTTCTGTGCTTCTCTGTGGTTCTGTTACTTCAGTAAAACGGAAGTGCTTACCGAAAACTTCTTGGTCCGATTATAGCACACGGAGAGGGTGAGGAAAAAAGGCCAGATTGCTCATTCCTTTCATGAAAAGAAAAGAAAATCAGAGAAGCAATTCTGTAATTAGAAGTTAATAGACCTAGAGTTATGTCCCCTGGACAAATACGCTTTTGTCAAGTCATGCTTAAACTAAAATTATTGAACGAAAAAGCAGATAGATTGGACAGTAAATTGCTTTATTCTAGGCGTTTTCGTATTTCAACGCTATTTCTTATGCATTGCTACCATCCATTGGAATTTAATATTCGTAATATTAGTCAAAAAGAGGACTTAAGATAAACCTTTTCAAATCAGAAACTATTATATCGAATATGAATGCAAACAGCAATGGCAGGAACCCTGGATCAATCAGCCATTTAGGATATGGAATTAATAAATATGAAATATTTCAAATATCTTAGGGTGTGAATATGTTATAACAAATTTAATATTGAGTTAATGGAAGTAGACTTAGAAGAGGATCCGCCTGGGGTATTTTTATCCAACACTGCAACATCCAATAATGCAAAACCAAAACATTAATCTAAAAACCAGAATCATTTTTAAATTGTCAGGTCCATATTCTTATCCATAACTTCCTTTACCTTGTTCAGAAATGCCTAAATTATTCAATACCCATCCGTTTTCTCAGATCAATAGTTAAAATTGCTTCAAGCGAAGAAACACTGTAAGCCGCGTGGAAGAATTCACTTTATTAGATCTCCGACTGGCGATACACAATCCCAGGTAATGACATTCACTAAATAGCAAACACCACATAACATGAGGACTTCCAGAAGCAGTAACAACTAAAATGGATAGCAACTGTAGCTAGAAATGAAAATAAAGACATCGAGTAGGATAAGAAGTTAAGAATTAAAATCAACCTTTTTCTTGACTTTTACAAAAATTCACAATAACGTGTGAAATCCAGGTTTTTCCCAAATAGAAAAAGGATTGACTATGTGCATAAAGATAAAGTCGAAACCAGATTTCACAAGTAGGTGTTAAAATGATTTGCTGACCAATGTGACCAACTTGCAAGACCAAAAGAGACTTCGCGATCATGTGCAAAAAATTTGAATACTATAAAAGGCCCTGGTCAGCGTCAATCAGTCACTCAGATGGGGGAACGAGAAAGACGAAACTAAAATCTAACTTTTACTTCAAATTGACCCGGAGATAAGGTCAGGTCGCACCTTGTTCTCTTTTTCTTTCCTTCTCGCGTGCTGATTCTTTTCACTTCTTCTCCATTCAAAGATATTCATACTAATCAAACGCTCACACATACATATGTCCGAAATTCCGTTGTTTTTTAGTTACGTACGCACGCATATATACTCTTTTAACAATTACTACTATGAACATTTTCTTCAACTCTTGATACCCTCAACTTTCTAACTGAACATTAATTTCTACGTATTCTTATTATTCATTTCTTTTAATAAATTACTATTTTAACAATGTATATTTCATTTTACACTATTCCACAAAATTCTAGTCATTTCAACCTGCTACCAACCAACCTTCTGATGAAAACCTTCTGATGATAATTCTGGATAAAAATTGTAAGCTGTAGGGAGTTCGGTTATGTATGACACAAGGCCGAATTTAAGAAACAATAACCATATTCCTACGGCTTCAGGCATAACTCTACTGCCCCTTTATGGTCTCACATTTTTAACTGACATGAAGTAGAGCGATTACATTGAATCAATTAAGTCTGCTGCAAGGAAAGCTGGTCCTTTGTGACGTGTGGGAAAAAGATTCTCGACAGACTCCATTTGGAACATTTATAAATATATTTTTCCGTGCATTGAATATTGTTGCCATATATGGGCTAAGCTCCCGGAGATTCTCGACAAAATAAATAAAAAAAAGGTATGTAATGTTATCTGTCCTGACCTGGTAACACAACTTTAGTTACTTCCCGCCCTATGTCGTGATGTGGCTTCTCTCTGTCTTTTCTATAAATAATTTCATAGCAGCCGTTTGCATGAGTTCTTCTCGTTGGTATCACGGCTACATAGATTTGAGAGCACAAAAGAATATTGAACTGTTATATGATAGCTGTTCTCTTATATGGCAGTGAATGCTGTACGATCTTTTCAAAGAAGAAGATACTCGAAGCAACAGAAATATGGTTCTACAGAAGGATACTGAGGATAACATGAACCAAACATTAGTAAAGACAAGGTTTTGGAGAGGATACAAACGAAAAGGAAACTTATACTAAGTATTAGAAAGAGACAGCTGAGGTTTCTGGGATGCGTAATGAGGAAGGAGGAATTAGAGAATTTAATACTCACAGGATGGATAGAAGGAAAGAGAGACAGGGGAAAGCAGTGCGAGACATACTTGATGGGCTTGAGCAAGTGGATAGCGGAATGGGATTTGAGAGAGATAACAAGAGGAAAAGTGTTAAGAGCTACAAGGGATAGTGGTAAGTGAAAGTTCATGATCGCCTACGTCCTGAAAGGACACGGCACATAACAACAAAGATTGGATTCGCAAATAGGTCTCGTTGTTTTATTGTGGAAATAGCGAGATGCAACCGTAAAATCTCTTCTAATAGTTTAATTATCTGAATTCATTGTTTTTTTCTGTTAGACTGGTTGCCAGCTATGGCTAGAGAGAACAGTATATCTTGTTATTTCGCCCATCACTGAGAGAAAAAGAGACGGATCCATACACTTTTTAAAGGTATTTGTGCGGAAGTGTAAGTAACTTGACAAGGTTAAAATTCGAATATATATATATATATATATATATATATACACTACCGGCCATAGTTATTAGGCCATCCTAGTGTTTAAAAAATGAGGTATTTCATACTATGTTTTAGTACTTATTGCTAAGTGAATAATTGTAAATAAAAATAGAATGGTTCTTTTGTTAATCCTGCACAATAACATATGCATCAAATGAATATATAAATATTAAATAATTACCTTAGTTTAATCAATGAAAGAACGAAGAAAATTTAGGGTGATTCGGACGAATTCATTTTTGCTTTCTTGCCTTTCTTGCCTTCTAAAAATTTGCAAAGTAATAACAACAACAAAAAAAAACTAAACATTGTATATCATTTAGAATTATCCACTTGGCAATAAATACTAAAAATAGGATGAAATACGTCATTTCGTTTGAAAATCAAAAAAGAGTATGGGTCCGTTTCTTTTCTATATTCCTTGATCCATAGTTTGTACTGCTACAAATTTGTCTCAGCAACGCGATGATAAACATCAGCAAAGGATGGATGACTCGACTATCTCTGGTCTAAAAACGCGATCTGATACAGCCGTGATGTCTCGGGTTCATCCATATTCGAGCGGCTGTAAAAGTCATATCTGCCTGCTCAGGATATGAATACTCTACCGTTGTTAAACGGAACAGTTCTCAGCTAACTCACACGTGAAACTTCGAAAACAGATTAGCCACAACAGTACACGAATAACAAGTGTAACCTAGTCTATCTGACAACACAGCAGTATTTACCGTAAACTTAACTAAAAAACAACGGAATTTCGGATATATCTTTATATAGACATTTGACCTTGTTTTAGTGTGAGGAACCTGGTCCAAAAGTTTGTAAAAGTACTTTTATTACACCATACATATATCGACAATCACATCAGTAACAATCACATCAATTCAGTCCATCTACCTTCACTTTTGGTCGATCTATAAATTCTAATACAAGAAGTGAAGACAACGTCTGAATTGATGTGATAGTTACTGTCGCGTCGAAGTACTTAATTGATTGGTGGCAGTTTAATTAAGGTTAATGATAGCTGGGACATTTTAGCCGTTAGCAAATTAGATCTTTCCACTGCATGCTTGTCTCGTAATTATTGAAACCTTGGTTGACGTAATGATTTTGTATCCAGGACTTATACCAGATTTCCCGGCTCTCAGGATGTCTTTCCTCATTAATGCCGAGCCGAATCAATTAACTCAGATCAGAACCACAATGTCTAAATATAGACAACCTCGAAAGATTTTGTCTAATTTTGGTTTTAGTTTTATCATGACTTTCTGAATGTTATTTTCCAATCTTTTCATTTTCTTCTTTTTATTATTATTATTATTATTATTATTATTATTATTATTATTATTATTATTATTATTTTCAATTGGAGTAGATATACTAAACTATCGGCCGGCTTGACACTCCACCCACGTCTATTAAACAGGTGTAGATGCCCATCCCTTGTTCCCTGTTTAGGATGTGGTTTCCGGCTTTCTCTTTTCCAATCTTTTCACTTTTCTTCTTTTTATTTTAATTATTATTTTTTTTTCAATTGGAGTAGATATACTAAACTATCGCCCGGTTCACACTCCCCCCACATCTATTGAACAGGTGTAGATGCTCATCCCTTGTTCCCTGTTTAGGATGTGGTTTCCGGCTTTCTCTTTACCAATCTTTTCACTTTTCTTGTTTTTATTTTTATTATTATTATTTTTTTCAATTGGAGCAGACAGACTAAACTATCGCCCGGTTCATACTCCACCCACGTCTATTGAACAGGTGTAGATGCTCATCCCTTGTTCCCTGCTTAGGATGTGGTTTCCGGCTTTCTCTTTTCCAATCTTTTCACTTTTCTTGTTTTTATTTTTATTATTATTTTTTTTCAATTGGAGTAGATATACTAAACTATCGCCCGGTTCACACTCCACCCACGTCTATTAAACAGGTGTAGATGCTCATTCCTTTTTCTCTGTTTAGGATGTGCTTTCCGGCTTTCTCTTTTCCAATCTTTTCACTTTTCTTATTTTTATTTTTATTATTATTTTTTTTTCAATTAGAGTAGATATACTAAACTATCGCCCGGTTCACACTCCACCCACGTCTATGCTAACCTTTAGGAGAGTGACTCATTGCACCTTTTCGTCTAAAAGATCCTTTTCTGCCTTCTATCAACATGGCTGATGCTAACCTTTAGGAGAGTGACTCATTGCACCTTTTTGTCTAGAAGATCCTTTTCTGCCTTCTATCAATATGGCTGATGCTAACCTTTAGGAGAGTGACTCATTACACCTTTTCATCTAAAAGATCCTTTTCTGCCTTCTCTCAACATGGCTGATGCTAACCTTTAGGAGAGTGACTCATTACGCTTTTTCGTCTACAAGATCTTTTTCTGCCTTCTATCAACATGGCTGATGCTAACCTTTGGGAGAGTAACTCATTACGCTTTTTCGTCTAAAAGATCCTTTTCTGAATTCTATCAACATGGCTGATGCTAACCTTTAAGAGAGTGACTCATTACACCTTTTCGTCTAAAAGATCCTTTTCTGCCTTCTATCAACATGTCTGATGCTTACCTTTAAGAAAGTGACTCATTACACCTTTTCATCTAAAAGATCCTTTTCTCCCTTCTATCAACATGGCTGATGCTAACCTTTAGGAGAGTGACTCATTACACCTTTTCGTCTAAAAGATCCTTTTCTGCCTTCTATCAACATGGCTGATGCTAACCTTTAGGAGAGTGACTCATTACACCTTTTCGTCTAAAAGATCCTTTTCTGCCTTCTATCAACATGGCTGATGCTAACCTTTAAGAGAGTGACTCATTACACCTTTTCGTCTAAAAGATCCTTTTCCGCCTTCTATCAACATGGCTGATGCTAACCTTTAGGAGTGTGACTCATTACGCTTTTTCGAATAAAAGTTCCTTTTCTGCCTTCTATCAATATGACTGATGCTAACCTTTGGGAGAGTAACTCATTACGCTTTTTCGTCTAAAAGATCCTTTTCTGAATTCTATCAACATGGCTGATGCTAACCTTTAAGAGAGTGACTCATTACACCTTTTCGTCTAAAAGATCCTTTTCTGCCTTCTATCAACATGGCTGATGCTAACCTTTAGGAGAGTGACTCATTACACCTTTTCGTCTAAAAGATCCTTTTCTGCCTTCTATCAACATAGCTGATGTTAACCTTTAAGAGAGTGACACATTACACCTTTTGGTCTAAAATATCCTTTTCTGCCTTCTCTCAACATGGCTGATGCTAACCTTTTTGAGCGTGACTCATTACACCTTTTCGTCTAAAAGATCCTTTTCTGCCTTCTATCAACATGTCTGATGCTTACCTTTAAGAAAGTGACTCATTGCACCTTTTCATCTAAAAGATCCTTTTCTCCCTTCTATCAACATGGCTGATGCTAACCTTTAGGAGAGTGACTCATTACACCTTTTCGTCTAAAAGATCCTTTTCTGCCTTCTATCAACATGGCTGATGCTAACCTTTAGGAGAGTGACTCATTACACCTTTTCGTCTAAAAGATCCTTTTCTGCCTTCTATCAACATGGCTGATGCTAACCTTTAAGAGAGTGACTCATTACACCTTTTCGTCTAAAAGATCCTTTTCCGCCTTCTATCAACATGGCTGATGCTAACCTTTAGGAGTGTGACTAATTACGCTTTTTCGAATAAAAGTTCCTTTTCTGCCTTCTATCAATATGACTGATGCTAACCTTTAAGAGTGTGACTCATTACACCTTTTCGTCTAAAAGATCCTTTTCTGCCTTCTATCAACATGGCTGATGCTAACCTTTAGGAGAGTGACTCATTGCATCTTTTTGTCTAAAAGATCCTTTTCTGCCTTCTATCAACATGGCTGATGCTAACTTTTAGGAGTGTGACTCATTACGCTTTTCCGTCTAAAAGATCCTTTTCTGCCTTCTATCTACATGGCTGATGCTAACCTTTAAGAGAGTGACACATTACACCTTTTGGTCTAAAATATCCTTTTCTGCCTTCTCAACATGGCTGATGCTAACCTTTTTGAGCGTGACTCATTACACCTTTTCGTCTAAAAGATCCTTTTCTGCCTTCTATCAACATGGCTGATGCTAACCTTTTTGAGCGTGACTCATTACACCTCTTCGTCTAAAAGATCTTTTTCTGCCTTCTATCAACATGGCAGTTGCTAACCTTTAGGAAAGTGACTCATTATACCTTTTCGTCTAAAAGATCCTTTTCTGCCTTCTCTCAACATGGCTGATGGTAACCTTTAAATTTGGTTTACTGTGTCGGGCTAGACAATTTTTCTTGCCTGAGTCTATCTCCTCGAGAATGATTCATTTTCGATTTCACCGGCCAACGATTTCCGCTGTCATAAAATGGAAAGTTTATATTGCATCATTTGCTCCAAATAGGAAAATTCGTTTACGGTGTCGTGTTAGATACATTTTCACTTCAGAATTTGATTTATGTATTAGTCTACGAGTCGTCCATAGTTTGGATATTGCTGCAGCATACGGTTTGTTGTTCCTGCTATTCATTGAGAGGTTCTTAATAAAATCCATGAAATTAAAACCTGACCTGGTGTTATTGTTATGTTATGTCAACGTTAATGGTGCTGATCTATAAATACTTTCATGATAATTGTTCTGATGAATTTTCCTCTAGGGTAACTTCACTTCCTGAATTTAAGCGCGTTATAACAGAAGACGGAACATGCGACCCAGAGATCCGAAGGCGAATTGGCATGGCGAAGGAAGCATTCCAGAAGTTGAGTAATGTATTAAAAAACAGGAGAATTTCGCTAGAAACTAAGAAGAGAGTACTGGATTGCTACGTGCTGTCCGTCTTTCAATATGGCGGTGAATACTGGACAATAACATCAAAGATGAAGGAAAAAATTGAAGCAACTGAAATGTGGTTCTACAGAAGGATGCTGCGAATATCATGGATCGAGCATGTGAGCAATGATGAGGTTTTGGAAATGATGGAAACAAAAAGGAAATTAATACTGAGCATCAGGAAGAGACAGTTGAAGTTCCTGGGATATGCAATGAGGAAGGAGGGCTTGGAGAATCTGATACTAACAGACCAGAAAAAGAGACAGAGGAAAGCAACGGATAACATATTTGAAGGACCTAATCAGGTGGATGACGGAACGAGGATTGCATGGTGTAACAGGAGAAGGCGTGCTCAGAGCCACCATGGATAGTGAAAAGTGGAAGGCCATGATCACCTACGTCCTGAAGGGACAAGGCACATAGAAGAAGAAGAGAATTATTTGGCAACAAGGTATCATTTTTTAAAGAATTGATTTGGCTAAATGTAACCGTATGTACTAAATCAATAGTTTTTTTTCTGGAACTCATCTTTTACGGAACTGTCTTTTAGTTCCTTTCTTTTCAGTCAACTTTGATCTTTTAAATGTTAATGGGATATCAATTGTCATTTACAATTACCTATAAATTTTATTTTCTGAAACAACTCTTATTTACATGAGATTTATACATTTTTTTTACAAAGACGACGCAATGTTATTTGCTTTGACATTTGATTGGATTATACGTTTTCAAAGGTTTAGCTAATCTGAACTTATTTCTAAATATTTTATTACATATTTGGCGGGAATATCTCTGTAAATCCGTAACAGCTATGCGTAGTCAGTTGGATTTCTCAGTGTATGGTTACCCATATAGCTTGGAAAGCTTGCAGGCATGGCCCAAATATCACACAAAAAAATGTACTGTCATTACCTATTGTTAGCCCTTTTCATATTTCGGGTTATCCCTTGTAAAATGTATAGACTATTCTTATTAGCCACACACACCCACACACATTATATGAACAAAGATTATGTTTCGCCAGGCGAGTATATTAACTGTCCAATATCCAGAGATAGATAAGGGTTGATTGCTAAATTGAATTTATTTTTAACGATTTCAACGCATGCAAGGCAACAATGCCCCCAAGATGCAAGTGGTTACTAGAAGTAGAAGAGAATTAGAAAACGTTAGTAAAAAGTTAGGAGAATAAAAATATCAAGGAGACGGAAGATGTTGATTACAAAGCTTCCTAGGCTTAGCAAATTTTTACCAGGTGTTCATTAAAAACATGCACAACTTGTGAGCTCCCTTAAACGAACTACTAAAGAAAGACAAAACCTGGGAATTGACACAGGAATGCCAATCTGCATTCAAAAAATAATGAACAGACTCACTTCAGACCTTTCTCTCACTCACTATGACCCAAAGTTGGACATCATACAGGGGCCCGACAATATTTTTCGGATACTTTCAAAAAAGTACTTCAAGGTGGTTACTAGTGCCAAAAACTTTTGAGATTGTAAGTACGTAGTTGAGGAGTGAAAATCCATTACTAGTGTAATTATGTTTTTTAGTTTGGCTTTGATAATTTTAGTTTTTTGTGATTTTTGCGAAAACTTGCGCGACACTATCTTTCGGACATGAGAAAAAATCCTATTTTATTAAGAGCTAAGTTCATGTATATGTTGCTGTATGCAAATTCTCTGCTTGTACACTTAGCTGTCATCGTTAGAATCAATTATCTGTTCTATTTTATGGCAAAACAATTAAGTTTAATGAGGTAAAATGCATTCAAAAGAAGTCGTTTGTTTGGCACGGAAGAAGCAGGATGATGGCCTCAGCATCAAAAGAATCGCCATGGATTTGAAGCTGTCGAAATCAACGCTCGAATACATGCTGAAGACAAACTCCGAGCGGAAAAAGAAGAGAGGACGGAAAAGATCAATTGGCAAGAGGACTGAAAGGAGAATGAAGAGGACTGTGACACGGCTTTTGACAACTGGAGAAAAAGTTACAGCAAGAAAAGTGAAGGAGAAATGTGAATTGGATGTAAACGTCCGAACAGTACAAAGAACGCTGCATAGGATTGGTTTGAAGTATGCAAAGGCTAAGAAAAAAATTACACTAACAAAGAAACACAAAGGAGCAAGACTGGAGTGTGCTAAAAGGTGGTTAACAAAGCATGTTGATTTTAAGAAGGTTATATTTACTGATGAGAAGCGTTTCAAGTTTGATGGGCCCGATGGATGGTGTACTTGGTCGAGAAGGGGTGAGCCTGCTGTACTGAACAAACGACAGATGGTAGGAGGAGGAGTTATGGTTTGGGGTATGATCTTTGCTAATGGAAATATATGGTTGGAGTGGCTTAAAGGACGACAGAACAGCGGAAGCTACAAACAGTTGCTGGACGAAAAATCCCTACCAAGGATAAGAAGAGAGATAGGGAATGATTTCGTTCTACAGCAAGACAATTGCAGCATCCATGTGTCAAAACTCATGAATAAATGGATGGCTAAAGTGAATATGACTATTTTGGAATGGCCTGCAAAAAGCCAAGATCTAAATTTAATAGAAAATGTTTGGGAAATGCTTGCGCAACATGTCTATGATGGACCTGAAATAACGAAAGAGGCTCAACTATGGGAACGGATACGAAATGCCAAAAAACAACTAATAGAAACACGTAGAGATGTTATTGTGCATATGTTTGATCATTATGAAGAGAGATTGATAAAAGTTATTGAGAAGAAAGGTGATATTACAGACTATTAACAGTTTTTCAACGATGTCCGAAAAATAATGTCGCGTGTGTTTTGTAAAAAATGATGAAAAATAAATATTTTTCCTTACCTAATCGATTTTCTTCCATTTTTATTCCAGGTATTGTCTTTATATGTTTATGCTATTCTATTGAAGGAATTTCGCCACTCTATGGTACTCGGAAAGTCGAATACTAATGTGTCCGAAAAATATTGTCGGGCCCCTGTAGTAGCAAGCGATGCCAGCTCTTATGGCATCAGCGCTGCATTTTGCACAAACTTCCGGGTGGAACGAGGAAACCCATCGCGCATGCGTCTGGCACTTTGCTACCTGCGGAAAAGCAATATTCACAGATCGCAAGGAGGCGTTAAGCATAATTTTCGCCGTTACCAAGTTTTACACATATATATATACACGGCAGATATTTTACGTTACAGACTGACCACAAACCGCCGCTGACTATATACGGATCTAAGAAGGGACTACCGGTGTACACCGCGAATAGACATACGGTGGGGTACAATATTGCTGAACTATAATTTTAAGATTGAGTACCTGTTCTCCAAGAACATCTGCCACGCTGACTGTTTGTCTAGGCTCGTTCCAAAAAACAAAGAAATATTTGAAGACTCGATAATCGCGACCTTAAGAACGAACTGCGAGATAAAGAACATGATTGCGAACACCGTGAGAGAGCTTCCAGTAACGCTATCAGACATCAAAAGAGAGGCTCTAAAAGATGAGTTTATCCGGACTACCAAGAACAAAATTTACAATAAAGACTTGAGTGTACCTGAGTTTTTTTTTTCGCTGTGTGACGATGTATTGTTGCATATTAAAAAGAGTGGTGATACCTAAAAATTTGCAAAAGAAAATCCTGCGGGACTTTCATATGGGGCATCCTGGAAAAAACGTACAAAAAGTCTCATGCGTTGTTAGGTCTTCTGGCCAAACATGGACAGAGATATAGCTGACATGGTTGAGGCATGCAAAGGGTGCGCGTTCGTAGCTAAAGCTCCACCAGCTATCTGCAAGCCGTGGTTGGAGACTGACCAGCTGTGGCAGAGTATTCACGTCGATTTTGCGGGTCTATTAGAAGACCATACTACCTCATAGTCGTCAACAGCCACGCTAAATGGCCGGAAGTTCTTAGATGCAGAAGACCCACCACGGGGTGCACGATAGCCTTCCTTCATGAACTGTTCGCGCGTTTTGGCGTAGTGAATTGCGCGGTGACGGACAAAGGAACCCAGTTCACGTCCAGTCAATTTAAAGAGTTCTGTGAAATGTTCGAAATGAAACACATTACGACCCCGCCATATCACATTAGGTCCAACAGACAGGCAGAACGATTCGTGGACACCTTAAAACGAGCACTTAAAAAAGCGCAGGACACACCGACCGGTAAGGCGTTGCAACAGTTTCTGCAGGTGTATAGAATTACACCAAACCCCAGTACGCCAACGGGACTTGCAGAAACGATGTTCGCAAGAAGGATAAGATCAGTATTTGATAAGCTCATTCCAAAGCAGGCAAAATTAAAAAAAAACAAAAAACGATTATCCTCTTGCGGTGAGAAAGTATTGTTCAAAATCTACAAGAACAACATGACGTTTTGGGAAGTAGGCACAGTAAAGCAAATAGTGGGAGATCTCGTATATATAATTCAAGACCCCAAGAATGCACACAAGCGCCATCAGAACCATTTGAGGAAATGTCGAGCAACCGACATTAATGAATCACCACCGACCAATGAAGAGACGATAGACAGCATAATTCCGAGTTACGATCTCGAGGTACCCAAAGCTTCACCCGAAATAAGGCGATGTGGAAGAAAAAGGAAATTTGCGGATCCTTTGATCGTCGATCCAAAACGGAAGAAATATTCAACAGATTTTCGGGGAAAAGCACTTAGAATGGGTGTGTTGTGGGGCGTTACCCACTTAACTATGGACTCTTTCTACCAGTATATTAACTGAGAGTTAATCACTCTCGTGTCTTCAGTTCAGCTCAGCACAGTCTGTCTGTCAGTCACTAGTAAGCCAAGCTTATGTTTACTCTGTTCTCTTGTATCTATGTTTGACTTAATATATACTAGCACTATAGCCCGGCGTTGCTCGGATGTAATGAAGGCTTTAAAACTAATCCATGATCCTGGAGCTCAGACTCTTTGGACGTTGGCACGAATGACTAAAAAGCAATAGTTGTTTCCAGTTAAAGCGAAACCGTGTACTGAAAGAAAAATGAATGGATATAAATCAAATTTTGATTTCCTGGTATTGATATCAAATAAGTTTTTTTCGTCGTAAACTGAATTTTGAAGGACAAATAAGTCCTCTGAGTAAATGGTATCATGTCTGAGACTACAATTATACCTACTTAGAGCCAAACCCGAAGAACAAACTAAAATAACAGGACTGAAAAAATACAGATATACAGGCAGATAAACAGACACACACACAAACATCTTGCCTTTTATATATATATATATATATATATATATATATATATATATATATCATCAGTTTTCTGGACTATTGTAAGAACTGAAACATTGAAAATTCTGAATATTGTTTCTTATGTCTTTGTCTATGAGTGTATCAAATTTCTATAACCCGATTTTTTCTATTACCGATTTTCGATATTTATCGGGGGTACCTCGACACAAAACCTAGGTAAGATCACACACAGACGCTTATGGTACAGCTGTGTACATTTTCAAGAAAATTGGTTCAGCTGTTTCGGAGTCTGTAGGTCACAGACACACAAAGTTCCATTTATAAATAAGTTTAGATTGTTAATCATAATACCGTGTTTCCAGTTATCATTTAGTTGACCCATCACCGGTCCACATCAGTTGGTCAACTTGCGCTGCGGTAGAAATATTTGCGCTAAAGCCAAATGTTTCTGACAATAGCCAGATCATCTGAAAAGTCTGTATCTGTTACAGACTTTACAGGGTAGCAATCCTCTCTCGCTTGCGTAGTCAGTGAACAGAAATGAGACCGGTGGGTTTCGTTGTAAGACAGCAACTGATTTCAAAAGATCCTCTATCTCCGTCTGATGGAAGAACTGACTTGTATATAATATATATTAATATATATTATATAAAAGTCAATTATATATACAGTTAATATATATATTAAACTATCAGTATAGCCCGGCGTTGCTCGGATGTAATGAAGGTTTTAAAACTAATCCATGGTCCTGGAGCTCAGACTCTTTGGACGTTGACACGAAAGACTAAAAAGCAATAGTTGTTTCCAGTTAAAGTGAAACCGTAGCCTGAAAGAAAAATGAATAGATGTAAGTCAAATTTTCATTTCCTAGTATCGATATCAGATAAATTTATTTCGTCGTAAACTGAATTTTGAAGGACACATAAGTCCTCTGAGTAAATGGTATCAAGGCTGAGACTAAGAACTGCAATTATACCTACTTAGAGCCAAACCCGAAGCAAAAACTAAAATAAAAGGGCTGAAAAAAATACAGACATACAGGCAGATAAACAGACACACACGCACACACAAACATATTGCCTTATATATATATATATATATATATATATATATATATGTAATCAATTTTCTGCACTATTGTAAGAACTGCAACTTCTGAATATCGTTTCTTATGTCTTTGTCTATGAGTGTATCAAGTTTTATCAAAATCGGACCACTTCTTCTATAACCCGATTTATTCGATTATCGATATTTATCGGGGGTACTTCAACACAAAACCTAGCTAAGAACACTCGCAGACGCTTATAGCACTTCAAAATCTTCATTTTGTGTTAATGATAGGAACTGAAAAACATTTATGTCAGAAAATCAGATTCGAAAATGTAATTAAATTGTAATTAAAATGGTGTCATTTGCGCTGGGTACTATACACCCATGGTTAGTGTTCTCGGGTTAAAATGTGATAATGCTTAGCGCGTAGGTTGCTTTTTTTTTAAAAATGGTTTTACAGATAAAATATTTTTTGGCAAGGAGGTTTTCAGAAGTGCTCGATATCAAGCTGGAGATAGAACGTTGACATAATGATCTTGCCTCTTTAACTGAGCACATTCATGCTGACTTCGAAGTTTCGTGTGGACGTCGTTATGATGTTCTCACTCGTCAGGGCTATTTGCAAGTAGCCCTAAAGACTGATAACATAACGGATCTCGCACGAAAACTGTAATATATATATATATAATTCATTTATAAATGGGTTATTATGTAACCCAGGTTTCTACCATCTGGTGTCTTTAGGCGATATAAAATTACTGATTTTACCGTTTTTTTTAAGAACGCTCAGGTAACGAGTTTTTTTTTTTTATGAACGCGCAATTTTCAAAATTAGATGTTATAACGTTTTCAGTCAGTCAGTTAAATGCCATACGTCATACACGCTTTGGGCGATCATGTCTTGAAAGAGACATGACTGACTGGGTAGAAGATTATCCCGTATTACTTTCTGCGGTAGACTGGTTGCCAGCCAAGGATATACAACTCAATCTGTCCTGTTATTTAACCTATAACTGGAGGAAAGAGACGGATTAATACCTTTTCCAAGAGTATTTGCGCCTAGGTGAATGCAACGAATTCAACTGGAATTCGAAATCGGCTTCTCGATTTCTCATTCCGAGCCGATATCCACTGCACCACAACGCACATCCGATCTCAAAATAGAGATCCATAAAAAAGAAAAACTATCTCTACGTTCATATTAAATTGGATTAGGATGAGAATTAAGAATATTTAGATTAACAAATCGGCTTCACACACAAAAGACGTAAACAATAAGCCAAGGAAAGAAAAAAAAGTTGAAATAAAAATCAATTTCTACTTTTTGAATACGTAACACTAGAATATTTTTATTGCACTGAAATTTCTAATTTTCAAAGTTGCCAAGGATGACGAAAAATTCCCAGCCGTTCAAGTTCAGCGGTATGCATGTTATTCAAAACATGGATGATGCACGTGAAAGCGGATAATCAGAGGAAGACATCGATTTACAGAAAGTGAGAAGGAAAACGACAACAACAGCAAAACAAATGGAGAGTGTGAAGAAAAGAAAAGAAAAAACAAAACAACAACAAAAAAAAAAACTAGAAGAAAGACCAACGAAATGAAAAGAAGCAAATGAGTGGAGAAAAAAAAAACAAGAATGAAACGAAGAAAAAAAAAAAATGCGGAAAAAGTGAAATTGAAGAACGGAAAAAGACGAACAAATTAGAGAAAAAAGGAAAATGGGTGAGACAAAAGATAGAGGCGAAATGAAAATTAGAGGGAAAGAGAAATAAATAAAAGAAAAACATATGTAGAAAAAAAAAACGAAGAGAAAAAAAAGCATGTAAACAAGAAACTAAGAGAAAAAATAAAGACAAAATGAAAAATAAACGGAAAAAGGCATGGAAGTGTGTGTGTGTGTGTGTGTGTGTGTGTGTGTGTGTGTGTGTGAGAGAGAGAGACAAATGAAAAATTGACAAGCAAAATAGAAAGCGACAACGTGAAAAAGTCATAAAAAGAGAAAGACTTATAGAAAGAAATTATGTAGAGTGAAGATAAACAGAAAAGACGTGTGGAGGAACGGCCAAGTTGGAAAAAAAAAGACGTGTGGAGGAACGGCCAAGTTGGAAAAAAAAAGACGTGTGGAGGAACGGCCAAGTTGGAAAAAAAAAGACGTGTGGAGGAACGGCCAAGTTGGAAAAAAAAAGACGTGTGGAGGAACGGCCAAGTTGGAAAAAAAAAGACGTGTGGAGGAACGGCCAAGTTGGAAAAAAAAAGACGTGTGGAGGAACGGCCAAGTTGGAAAAAAAAAAGACGTGTGGAGGAACGGCCAAGTTGGAAAAAAAAGACGTGTGGAGGAACGGCCAAGTTGGAAAAAAAAAGACGTGTGGAGGAACGGCCAAGTTGGAAAAAAAAAAGACGTGTGGAGGAACGGCCAAGTTGGAAAAAAAAGACGTGTGGAGGAACGGCCAAGTTGGAAAAAAAAAGACGTGTGGAGGAACGGCCAAGTTGGAAAAAAAAAGACGTGTGGAGGAACGGCCAAGTTGGAAAAAAAAAGACGTGTGGAGGAACGGCCAAGTTGGAAAAAAAAAGACGTGTGGAGGAACGGCCAAGTTGGAAAAAAAAAGACGTGTGGAGGAACGGCCAAGTTGGAAAAAAAAGACGTGTGGAGGAACGGCCAAGTTGGAAAAAAAAAGACGTGTGGAGGAACGGCCAAGTTGGAAAAAAAAAGACGTGTGGAGGAACGGCCAAGTTGGAAAAAAAGACGTGTGGAGGAACGGCCAAGTTGGAAAAAAAAAGACGTGTGGAGGAACGGCCAAGTTGGAAAAAGAAAAGACATGTGGAGGAACGGCTAAATTGTTGGGAAAACGTGTGGAGAAAAGATCAAACTGGGGGGAAAAAAAACGTGTGGCGGAACGGCCAAGGTGGTAAAAAAAGACGTGTGGAGGAACGTCCAAGTTGGAAAAAGAAAAGACGTGTGGCGGAACGGCCAAATTGAAAAAAATCAGTAGTTTTACTGATAAAAGGTATTTGGGCGGGAGGTTTTTATCGTAGTGTGTTCGATATTACGATGGAGATAGGGCGTTGATAGTTTTAGTGCAAAGAATATGTCACTTAAAAAAGTTTCTTATGGCAAGCAGGCGAAAAGTCGTGAATATGGCCAGAAAAATGAGGACAGCAGCAATCCGAATAATGTAAATAATTACAATTCTTTATTTCAGAAATATAAACAGACCCTGAAGAAGGCCGGAGCACGCAACGGTCGAAACGCCATGATTATGGCAACACAGATGAGGACAACAGCGTGAACAATGTAAATAGTGTACGTAATTACAATACTTTATCTGGAAAATATAGATATATATTAAAGAAAATGTGTTCTCCGTCAGGGATCGAACCTGCATGAGAAAACATTGTTTGATTCGGCGAACTTTATCATTCGGACATTGAAATATACATTAGATTTTTCAAATATTCTCTGTCTGATTAATTTTAAAAAAATAGACAAAAATCACCAAACATGAGAAACTCATTAAATTCCTTCTTAGTCAGCTTGAGAACGTTTGAGAAAGACATTACGTGTGTGTGAGCTGCATATTCTTTTTTAATGAATAAGACTTAAGCAATTTACTGAAGAACCTTTATTTTAATATTTATTTATTAACAGTGTGTTCGATCCTTACTGTGTGCTCTATACAATAAAAAGGTCGACATTGAATAATTCAGTAAGGCTTGACATGGAGCAAAATGAACTTATTTCTTGAAGAAATATAGTTCAAATAACGAACACTTTTTAAATACGTGTTAAATAATCAATGACAGCCGCCTACTGCAGAATTAACTTAGTATTTAAATTGACCCTTTCTCCATACGGAGCCTTCTATCAGACTAAGATAAGACAGCATATTATTCAATATATAACGGTGAACAACCTCAAATCTCATTAGATATCACGCATGCGAGAGAGAACGAGAGAAAGATACTTGAGATAAATGTACAAAGAGAGACAGAAAGAGAGATCCAGAAAAACGAGGTAGATGGACATAGAGGGATGGAGAGAGAGAGAGAGAGAGAGAAAGAGAGAGAGAGATACCGACAGAATTAGATAATGACAGACTTGAATTAAATGAATAGACAGAGAGAGAGAGAGAGAGAGAGAGAGAGACTTGTTCAATAGACAGAAAGAGAGATACTTTAATTTGATGAATAGATACATACAAATAGTTTTGATTTAAATGAAGAGAGAGATAGAGAGAAAAGAGTGAAAAAAAAGACCCGAGTTAGATAATGAGAGAGAGAGAGAGAGACACACACACACACACAGACAGACAGACAGACAGACAGACAGACAGACGAGTTAAATGAAGAGAAAAAAGATTGAACGATATGAACATAGATATGAACATAGATATAGTTAGATGACAAGGAGAGAGAAGGAGAGAGAGAGAGAGAGAGACAGTTGTGTCAGACAATATGAGAGACAGACTGGAGTTAGATAATATGAAACAGAATTGAGTTACATGGAGAGTAACATGGAGAGAAAGAGAGGGGCTCGATTTAGATGAAGAGAGTGATATATAAAGTCAGATGAATATGATGAAGAGAGAGAGAGAGAGAGTATTTTTATTCTATGTGCCCTGTCCTTTCAGGACGTTGGACGTTGGCGATCATGGCTTTCCACGTCTCCCTATCCCTGGTGGCTCTCAGCACGCCTTCTAGTATACCATGCAACCCTTGTTCCATTATCCAACTGATTAGGTCCTTCAAGTATGTTAACCGTTGCTTTCCTCTGTCTCTTTTTTCCCTCATCTGGCCTGTTAGTATCAGGTTCTTCAAGTCGTCCTTCCTCATTGCATGACACAGGGACTTCAGCAGTCTCTTCTTGATGCTCAGTATTAATTTCCTTTTCGATTCCATCATTTCCAAAACCTCATCATTGCTCACATGCTTGGTCCGTGATATTCGCAGCATCCTTCTGTGGAACCAAATTTCAGTTGCTTCAAGTTTTCCTTTTATCTTTGTTGATATTGAAGAAGTGACATCATATAGCAATCCAGAACTCTCTTCTTTGTTTCTAGCGAAATTATCCTGTTTCTTAAGCTCCTGGAATGCATCCTTGTGCTTTTGGATCAACTATTATATATGAATATAAATGTATAGAAACTGATGTGACCACAAAGTGAGGGGTCAGTTTATATATTAATTGTAATGTGGAACTGATCCCCCACTTTATATCCAGCATGCTTCTGTAAAACGATATTTCTGCTGCTTCAAGTTTTTCCTTCATCTTCGATGATATTGTCCAGCATTCACTGCCATATTGAAGAACAGACATCCCATAGCAATCCAGGACTCTCCTCTTTGTTTCTAGCAAAATTGTCCTGTTTCTTAATACACTTCTCAGTTGCTGGAATGCATTCTTTTGCTTTTGGATCTAAGTATATACAAATGTATAGAAACTGCTGTGACCACTAAGTGAGGGGTCAGTTTATATATTGATTGTAATATGGAACTGATTCCCCACTTTATATCAAGTATGATTCTGCAGAACCACATTTCAGTTGCTTCAAGTTTTTCCTTCATCTTCGATGATATTGTCCTGCATTCACTGCCGTATTGAAGAACTGACATCACATAGCAATCCAGTACTCTCCTCTTTGTTTCTAGTGGAATTGTCCTGTTTCTTAATACTTTACTCAACTTTTGGAATGCCTCTTTGGCCATGCCAATTCACCTTTGGATCTCAGTGCCGTATTTTCCGTCTTCAGTTAGAACACTTCCTAGGTATTTAAATTTTTGTACCTGCTTGATTTTAGAGTCCCTTACCTGTAATTGGCATTTTGAGCTGCCCTTTTTTGCTGATAACCATGCATTATTTCCTATCCTAGGATCGGCAATAATCGATGGCCGTTTTCAAGAATAGAATATATTAGGGGATCGAAAATGAAGAACACTTCCATACACTGCTTTTTCTCTTTCCGCTAGTATTTCTGGTCTAGTTTTAGAACTGATATTAGAATATTTTTTACTGGTAACTCTACTTTCCTGTTTAATATTTTAAAATGATCAACAAATGTCTTTGGTATATGTTGATTGAAAACCTAGACGCCTTTTCTTTAGCTATGTTCAACATATCTGATTCTATTCATGCTATCCAAAATGAGTTGACATGTTTCAATATTTAAAGATTGACCGTTGTGTTAACTTTTCTTCCTCTTCTCATTAGTATATGCCACACTTGGCCGGCCATGTGATTCTTAACCCCAAGTCAATGATGACCTCGTGTGGACAGCAAAAGTTTGGTGGGTAGACAACTTGAAGAGAAAATGTTTCACTGAGAGAACAAGTTCTTGTAACATTACGTACTGGATTTGGGAGTGGCGACAAATACTATTTGTAACTTATATATATATATATATATATATATATATATATATATATAATTTGTTTTTTTTAATTTAAAATTAATATATTTTAATATATTTTAATTGAGATACGGAAATCTCTGTTTCGAGAGTTTTAACTCGTCATCAGGCAATTCGGAATTGTAAAACTTTTGGTTTTCTTCACCTGAATTTATTTGTGTGTGTGTGTGTGTGTGTGTGTGTGTGTGTGTGTGTGTGTGTGTGTGTGTGTGTCCCACATACCGGCTACTTTCGTTGTATTACATCTCATCGGTGTGTCTAGACATCCTATTGCTTCCAGACAGGATTAAAACACTACCGATTTGTTATCAGTCAGAGAGCCTACCCCTCAGCTATTGACCCCATGTTGAGAGAGGAGGAGATTGTAATGTGTACACTTGCCAGCAGCCAAGGGAACTCAATTTGTGACTGAAGAGTAATGCTTAAATCGCAGAAGCCGCAACTGTTTTTAAAAACAGTCCCCCTCAAGAGAGCACAATTATAATTACGAATGAATCAATATATATATATATATATATATATATATATAGAGAGAGAGAGAGAGAGAGAGATAGGTGTGAGCTTGTAACCCTGGGTTTATGTCAGCTGTATAACTGATATTGAGCGCCTTCAAATAAGTACCTCGCATATATAATATATAAATAATATATGAATAACAAATTGCATATATATATATATATATATATATATATCAATATTTATGATTATATACATATATTTTTCACACACACACACACACACACACACACATATATATATTTTCAAACAAATCATTTCAAATAGTCAGTTGTTTTTAACCAAGTTTCGTTAATCTTCGTTAATTTCCATAAAATTTTACATTTGTTGACATTACGATACATTTCAGAGCAGATATTGTCATTGCAATGAATCGAAAACTGTGATATATAGGCTTGATTAAAACCTCGTTTTGACTGATGGTCATTCGAAGTCGAGAGGTCTAAGACGTGCCAGATCACATGGTAGCTTCCCCTATGTGGATAGGGGTCGCAGGTTCGGATCATGCCGAATGACACACATTTTCGTAATAAAAAATTATTGTAAATAATTAAGCCGGTAGATATAAATATATAATACTGTTTAATTAAAAACGGAATATCTACTTAAATACGAGTATCAATCAAAAATAGTATTCAAACAAATCTTTATATATATATATATATATATATATATATATATATATATATATATATATATATATAATATATATATAATATATATAATATATAATATATATAATATATTATATATATATATATATATATATATAAGAGAGCATGTGACGCATTTCTTACCTCTGTTAGCAAGTCATCTTGGTATAAAAAATATGCCAGTTATGTTCTTCCGACAATATAAGCAGAAAATATTAATACTCTCATATATCATTTGTACCTCTCAATATTTCCTTAATGAACACTGATGTTTTTCGTACCAACTTTTTAGCGTGGAATCTTTCCTCCATGAAAAGTCCCCTGACATCCTAGCGTTCTGTGAGGCTAATTTTAACCCCTCAGTTCCCTTCTCTGACTTCTAGATTCCTTGCTACCTTACCCTTTTAAGGAAGGACACTACTGTCCATATGCATCATCTAGGGGTTAACGTCAGTGAACACCTTTCTCGAGCTAGGGTGATATCTATTGAATTCCCTGACCACCCATACATGTGTCTCCGCCTTTTATTTCTCAAATCGGTTGCTATCTTTTCTTTCTGTGCCGTTCCCCTTTCTCTCCCGACTGCTCCCTGCTAGACAGTATCTCTGACAATATAGATAAGACTACTTTCTCCCACCCTTTTGCTAACATGTCAAGTCGCTAGAGAACTGTCACTGATTCTGCTGGAATTTTCTCAGTCTGCTACGCAAGTGGTGGATTTCCACACGAGCTTCCCCAGTATCTTTTCCGGACATGTTTCTCTACAAGATATCTGCTTCACTTCTGTCTGACTCTTCCCAAGCCTCGCAGCTTTGCCCTCCCGGTAACATTCGATCATGCTGTCGTTTCCACTGATATCTCTTCACTTTCAATCCCTCCATTAGCCTCCAACCAACGGAATTTCCCACTGCTACTCAATAGCTGACTGGGATTCGTTCCGCAATTTCTATGCGACTTTCCTTGGAAGAAAGTGTTTAGGACTGCGCCTCTGTGGTTTCTTCCTGGCTGAAAGCTGGCATCGATGCTTTCATACCGATCAAGAATTTCCACCCCAAACCTCATTCGTCCCCCTGATTCTCTTCTGCCTGCTCGGCTGCAATTGCCCACAAGAACCACTTCTTCTAGCTATTTCGGAGCCACGCGTCCGACCAATAATAGGCACCTATTTGCCTCTGCTCGTAATGAATGTAAGAGGATCTTGAATGACGCTAAGCTGTTCTTTGCTAAGAGAGTGAGACAGCGCATAGTTTGGCCTCAAAGTCTATTGGCGGCTCTGCAAATTCTCCATACCTCCCTTAATAAATTTGCGATGCTCACGGCATCTGTGGATAAGGCCAAGTGCTTTGCTCGCAAATTCTCCTCCAACTCCATATTTGACACGTCTGCAGCATCTGCCCCTGTCTTCCCCTTTAAGACTGAGGCTCAACTGAAAGATGTTCACATAAACATCCCTCTATCTAAGATAATTTCAGAACTCGACATCATAAAGGGAACGGAGGCGACGGAATCTTGGTCATTGTCTTGAAGAAATGTGCTCCTGAACTCTCCTCTGTTCTTTCTAAACTCTGTAGTTACTGCTTTTCTGCTTCTTGTTTTCCTGCCTGCTGGAAGTCCTCTTCTCTGGTTCCTGTATTTAAGAACATCGGGGAATTGTCGGACCTATCCAGTTGTTGCCTTATCAGCCTCTTACCAAATATCAGCAAAGTGTTAGAGGCTATCATTAAGGCAGAAATAGTTCAACATCTCACCGCCCATAAACTATTCTCAGACAGTATGGTTTCCGCTTTGCCAGGTCTACTGCCGGTATGCTAACGACTATCACCGACTATATATACCAGGCCCTCGATAAGTCCTTCGAAGCTCGAGCTGTTGCCCTGGATATCTCTAAAGCATTTGATAGGGTCTTGCACGCTTACCTTCTGTGCAAGCTACAGAGTTATGGTATCACTGGACGCTTGCTTAATCTAATCCAATCCTTCTTAGCAAATCGCATAATGAAGGACGACTTGAACGGACACGCCTCCACATCATATCACACGAATGCTGGTGTCCCTCAGAGCTCTATCCTAGGCCCGACGCTGTTTCTGATCTTCATAAGTGATTACCCTGTCGTGATCAAATGCCAATTATCATTTACGATGATAAATCTGGCTAGGCGGCCAAACATAACCTCGCTGCTGATCTCGAGAAGGACCTCCACTCTGTGGTAGACTGGAGTAAGAAATGGCTCGTAAATTTTAATCCTTCTAAAACAAAGCTGCTGTCAACCACCACAGGTAGTCCCTCCTACTCCCGATAAGTATAAACCAAGCTAGTTCGTCTGAAAGCAATACACCGCGTCTGCTCAGCCTCATCCTCTCTTTCGACCTCAAATGGAGCCATTACATTGAATCAATATATAAATCCACTGCTATGAAGGTTGGGTCCCTGTATCGGGCCAGAAAGATTTTTGTTTCTGCCTGTGTCCATCTTGCATATATACAAATCAACCAGCTGACCGTGCATTAAATATTTATGTTATATCTGGTCGGGAGCCCCTGCTATTCATCTCAGGATTCTTGAAAGGCTCCAAAGGAGAATCTGTAATGTGATCGGTCCCGACCAGGCAGCTCGACTCCAGTCACTTTCTCACCGACGGGACGTGGCTTCTCTTTGTCTCTTCTACAAGTAGTTTCATGGTTTCTGTTCCGACATGCTTAGTTCATTGACACGCCCTTCACAAGAATTCACTCTACCAACCAGGCTGGCAACAAGTACCATCATGAAGCAACGTCGAGACCGATTAGTACCGATATAGGTGACCGTTTAGGAATACCCGGTTCTGTAAGCTTTGATGTGCTGGTGGTTTAATGGACAATGACTCGGAACTGAAAATCTGAGAGCGGAGTTCCAATTCCAATCAGGTTCGGTATATTAAGCTTAGTCATAAAAGTAATTTGTCGTCGTCTTGCGGCCTTGGCTGAGACAAAACTCATTACACCCCTCCAGTATTCCTCGTGCATTTGAAAACCTGGCGCAGTTTGCAGCGAAATTCATAATCTTGTCAAATAGCTGAATACTTGATGCTTCACCAGGGCTACCAAGGGTGTTTTTAATGTGACACCAACACTAGATGGGTGGCCTCCAGGTCCCCATCCTGTTATTTGACCCATAGCTGGAGGGAAGTGACGGATTAATACCTTTCCCAAGGGTACCAGTGCTGAAGTGAATGCAGAGTACTCAACTGGAATTCGAACTCGGCTCCACGATTTCTCTTTCCCAGCCGATATCCGCTGCACCACAATGCACATCCGTCACTGAACACTTACAGCGCCTGGTATTCCCAAGTGGCCACCCATCTAAGTACTGACCAGGCTCAACGTTGCTTAACTTTCGTGATCGAACGAGAACCGGTCTATTCAACGTGATATGCCGTAAGCTCAAAAGTAATTAGTAGAACAGAAAATCATTGTTCTTTTAATTTTTATTTTTACATTCTAAAAAAGATGGGGTAATAGTCGGAATCATGTAAATAGTTGGAAAAATCATTTTTGCATCTACTCATGAGAAATGGATACTTTGACAACAGTAAAAGTGTAGGCCTGTTAAATGCAATTTAATGATCAAAACAATACAAGAAAAACTTCACTGCATCCTAAAAAGTTAATGGTTAGTGTATAGTGGCCTTTCAATGGGGTTATTCTTTATTCTTTCTTGCCTCAAAGCAAAGCAAAAACAATAACCTCGTATTGTGGAGAAATTGAGTGTATGCACAACAAATAGAAAAAGAAATATCCTAGACTTGTGAATAGAGAGGGCGCAATTTTACCGCAGGACAGCGCACGCCCGCCCGCCCGCCCTCACGCTTCTCAATAAACTGCACAAAAGCTGCATAGTCTGAATGATGGAAATTTGCTTCATATTCCATATTTAATTGATAACTTATAAACATTTTATTGTATTAAAAATGTTAGCTCTGTTTAAATGTCTAATCGTCTAGGTTGTTTTTTATGCCCCTTTTGATGGAAGGCATTTTTGTAGGCCAGACGGTTTGTGCGAAATTTGTTACAAAAATTTATTACAAAAAGATACATTTTAGGTTTATGAAAGTTTATTTTTTCGTATCAGTCAGTTAGGTACCATACGTGAAACACGCTTCGGCGATCATGTCTCGAAAGAGACATGACTGACTGGATAGAAGATTATCGCGCAGTAGGTTGCCATTGCTTTCTGTGGTAGACTGGTTGCCAGCCAAAACTATAAAACCCAATCTGTCCTGTTATTTAACCCATAACTGGAAGGAAGAGACGGATTAATACCTTTCCCAAAAGTATTTGCGCGTAAGTAAATGCAATGAATTCAACTTGAATTCGAACTCGGATCCCAGATTTCTCGTTCCGAGCCGATATCCACTGGACCACAACGCACATTTTTTCGTATATATTGACTAATTAGAGACGTACTCTCAAACTCTAATAGCATCCCGAATAGACGGGCAGAGGATCCTAAGTTTTTGGTATGAATAAGGCTCAGCTCAGTATATACAAAGAACAGACATTTCAATAGCAAAGAGAGGAAATTTTTTAAAAGCGAGCAAAAGACCTTTTGACAATAGGGACATTTGACTGCAAGTGATGGAGGCAGGTCATCACAAAGACATTGACAACAGGAGAATACCAAGAAGGTTCTGTTACCAGGCAACCACAGAGAAACGAGAAATATTGGAATTCTAGTGAAAATTTCCTCAAGCACGAATTGTGTAAAAAGGAACATTAAAAACAGTTATTGTGTCCCAGAGACGCCCGTGAGACAATTTCAAAAGGTGGTTGCATCTTTGTTTATTTATTGTCTTATTGTTTTCTCTTTTCGTCATTTTAAATTTTTGTCTTTTCTCGAGTTGAAATTTAATTTTTACTGGTGCTCCTTTATCATAAATTGTTATCATGCTTTAATAGGCGCTCAAAGGAAATTTTGTGCAAAAGTTTTTTTGACATTGCAAACTGTAAATCAATGTGTTTAAATTTCTTGTTTTACAATATTACGCAGTGGTTGTCTTGTGCTAAATTTTTCCCCTGTTAATGTCATGCCATTTCTAGCAACTAACTTTTGTGTCTGGCACAAGAGCTTAGATTTAGTAGAAATTAAAGTTTCATATTTTGCACAAAATATTGTTAATTCCTGAATGCAAAGAACAAAATTTGTGGTCGTCATTACAAGACTGCTGCATGAATTTTTTTAAGGAAACTTTTTATCGTCGGGCCAGATAACTTTTCTCATGCACAGTTCAAGTAGATTATCAAACCAAACAAAGTATATTCATTTCGAATTTAAAAAAGAATTTCATTCTTCCCTTGCAACAATTTCTTAGTGTAAAATAAAAGTTAAGTATAGTCTTAAGTTAATAAGCTAAGGGGATTTTGTGTGTAAAAATTCCGCCTTAAAAATATAAATATAAAATTCTATTATAAAGTTATCAGAGAATTGCAAAGATAAAATTCTGCCGATGATATAAATATTTATTCATTCAGTATTGTGACTGATCTAATCAATGTTTACTGCGTTCGCTTCAAAAATGAATTTACTACAGAATTTTAAGCGTAAATGTCAGCCAGGCATTTTTAACATTTTAAAAAGAAATTCGGTATTTATTGAAGTAACAAAACATTCTTTTTTGTTAAAAAATGAAAAAAAAAATTCATTCAGTCTGGAATTTATATTGGAAAATTTTAAGTAAAATTTGTCATTCATTTTTTTAAATTTATTTCAAATGAAAATTCAGTGTTAAGACTAAAGCAACAAATTTGCTTCAGAATTTTAACTACATTTTAGAAATGGACTTTATTTATAAATACAAAGAAAAACATTCTCTGCACAAATCTAGAATTGACACTACCTTGAATTTAATAAAGGCCAAAACAAATGCACTAAGTCCCAAACACTACTTTCCCATTATGTTATTATTAAGAGGAAAGATCAAAGTATTTTTTAATTATTTTTAATTTTTTTAAAAATATTATTAGCATGTTCGAGACATTGGCAAATATATTTTATTTTTTTCTTTTTTCGTCAGCAGGTGAGAAAATTTGTACCAGAGTTTACCATGGATAATGCAATCGTAATAAAACGCCTTTGTTTCCGGTAAGAAACACAATTTGGAAATTCTTTTAAAATCAAATAATTATCGGATTTAATGAAACATTTCAGGACTTGTTCACAAATTTATGAAATAATTTTTAAAATTATTATTTTTTTAGAAAATCTTGGTAATTTCTTTTTTACATTTGTTACCCACCCTATATGTAATTTCATGAAATATCAAAAAATCAAATACTGTTGCGAAATTTGTTTTAATTGTTAATCACAAGACAAAGTAAATTAGGGAAAGTAAATTATAATAAAAAAAACAACACGTTTTCAAATCCTTGTTACGGTTAAGTTATTAAATCAAGACTGAATTTACTAATCAAAAATTGAAAAAAAACTATTAAAAATCCTCAAGTCAAAAGACCGAACATAATTTTTAATTTCTTGTATATAAAGGTGTTCTTTGTAAGTATGGTATTTTATGTGTGACATTGAAAGGTCAAGTGTTTCAGTTTCTTCCACTTATAGGAAAAAAAATTGAACAATTATGTCAATTATGATCAACCATACTTAACTTGTCAACACGTCTGGCTGTCATTAATCAATCAACACATTAGAAAAAACAAGATCTCCGTTATTAAGAAATGCTTGTATACTATATTTTAAACTATAAGCATATAATACTTGTTTCACATCAGATTAGTTTAAATTCAAATTTTCTAATTTCCTTAAAGAACTTGTCACAGGTGTATATTTTATTTAAAAAATTTTTAAAACCGAGAATTTTCTGTATAAATAGGGCTCAACCCTACTATACACAAGGAGAAGACATTTCGACAGCGACGACCTTTGAAGGCAAGGGAAGAAAGCAGGCTAACATGAAAGAAGACATTGACTAGAGAAAAACCAAGAAGGCCCCGTTAATAGGCGACCAAAGAGAGACGAGAGAAATTGGAATTCCAAGTAAATATTCCCCTGAGAGTGGACAGCCGAAACCCAAAGAATTTCAGAGAAATTTTCTCAAGAACAAACTGTGCCAAAAGGGACGTTATTAAGAAAATATTGTTCCGGGGACGCCCATAGGCCAGTTTCCTAGTAGGTGTTTCCGTTTTTATTCCAATGTGGTTATGTAGTGCACAAAACAACTTCTAGATTTAAAACTTCAAATGCTAAGCACGGACTCATTGATTTTGTTAGAAATAAATGAATGTTCTCGAATTTACAAACTTTGCTTAACACACATGAAACTATAAGAATTTCACACCTCGATGAAAAATGTTTGTTGTCCAATGGAAAAGCTGGAATCACATTCGGGGGTGAATTCCCAAACGAAATAAAAGACTGGCTAAGTTGTCAGAGAGTTAAGATGAGCAATTAACACGTACCCTTGATAAACAACAAGCTATCGTTATTATTATTATTATTATGGTCTATCTTTCTCTCTCACACCTCACCTCCTTCCCCTTCATCGTAATTGGTCACTGAACGGAACCCCTTAAGACTGAGCGAATACTTAAAAAATAGTCTTACCCAACGAACGCTCATACATACGTAAGTTCCTGCCTACATCCAACTACGAACTCTTGATACCCTTAACTCCTTACTTTTTCTCAATGAACATTTAACTTCTACCAATTTATGTTATTCTTTTCTATTGTAACACCCCAACGGACAGTCCGAACAATTTCTCCGGCGGCCGTTCTCCACGATGTGATGTTTGCCGGGAGTTTGTTGAAAAAGTCGGAGCCTCAAGCTGGGGGTACAAGATTAAACTATAAGGAACGAACTTCCACAACTTGGATGAGTTGAAACGATGCTTTATTTCGTTTAGAGTTAGCCTTTTCGGTTGGGGCAGGCGAATGTGACACACAGCTCTAACTCTAATTAACGGAGATCGAATTCCGAACTGACCAACTCAAGACGAACGGAGGTTCTACTTCAAGCACACGCCCGGCGGAACTAACTCAACTCAACTGATCTGACTCGGAAAAATCACCTGTATTTATTTAAAATTAATCCGGAAATCCTTTAGACCACCGGGTGATAAGCAATTGGCGATTGTAAGTCCGAAATTTCAGGGTACTCAAATTTTTCCTCCTTTAATGTGCAAACATCCCGCAGACACCCAGTCTGCACTTAGCCCTAGTATCTTTCCAGGATTTTTTTTATCTTAATAAAGCTTCCGCCGGAAAATTCTTAATGTGTGGTTAAGATACAGTAAAGACAGCCTTTGACCTGGTCATTAAAAAAAAACTATTTCCTGAACTTTATCTCTTATCACATTAAATCACTGAGTCAAATATTTACCGGAAGAGTGGTAGGATTTAAAACAGTAATCTGATACCCTTTTCTCTTCGACAATTTTCCTCATAAAAGAAAAAGCGTTTATTTATTTATTTTTTCTCTTCTTTTTCACTTTTGTTAAACGAAACATTTTTTTAATCTATTTTCTATTCTTAATCATTTTCTATTTTAATCTATTATAATAAAATACATATTTTACAAAGCACCTTAATATACGCCTAGTTATCGTGTGACACTATCAATAATTTTTTATTTAAACATGTAAAAAGATATACTTTTATTTATCCACAAATCCACACATTCCACTCTCCGACCTTCTGATGATAGCGAAGAATATTAAGTTGTAGACAGTTTGGTTACGTATGACACAAGGCCGAATCAATAAACATTAACCATCTCCCTATAGCTTCAGTTATACTTTTGTTTTTTATTGCCTCATTATTCACTCTTTCAGTCATAAAAAAAAACGAGTCTTATCACGAGTTTTAATTTTTACCCATTCTTCGCTGGTGATCCCCTATTATAAATTGTAGTCTTATCTTAATAAATGCAAATAAAGGAAATTTTGTTCAAAATTTTGTTTGTATCTTTTTATTTTTTTTCGAAATGTAAACTGTAATAAATTTGGTTTTCCTATTTGAAATTCTACGTCGTGGTTGTCTTGTATTTCATTTTTTTCTTCTATCAATGTCTTTCTATTGATTTTTTTTTTTGGTCTGGTCAGGGTTGTTTGTGTTGTAGAGTAGCTTTTCACACTGAAGGTTATAATCGTGCTATATCGGTTGCTAATCGACTTAACGTACCTAAAATGTTAATAACTTGGTAATCTTCCACTGAAAGCTGACTTTTTAGTATTCGGCTAACTGCCGACTAATTTCAACTGCCTAGTAGTTCTGCTGAACTCCAATAGAGGCCTAAAACCTTCCTGTTAACTCTTGTTAATAAAGGAGGGAGAGTCCATTATCTGAGGAATAGGTGTGTTTCCTCAACAGTTTGTCGAATCTGGATCTGAAACTGGTCTATTAAATAGACAAAATCTTTGCACCTATCAACACTATCTAAAATCCTGCTTGCCAAATACATTTTATCAGTAATAACCACTTAAAAACTACAATCCTGCGCTAAATACTACCGTTATATATATATATATATATATATATATATAAGATTTTAAATTATTACAATGGGTAATACATATTTCACCGCGTTTTGATGTTATTAACGCGGCTAATCAACGCCTCCTTGAAACATCAAACTGCCCTATCTAAGCAATACTGGAATATTAAAGACGGAGGATTTAATATTCCAATATCCTCCATCTGACCCCACTGGTCAGATGGAGGATTGTGAAATACGCCAATACTCCCAACAATTTCAGGGATATGTGCAATTTATGCCTGGAGGAGAAATTAATGACTATAAAATATAACAATCCTAAGGAACTACTAAATCAGAGGAATGAATTAATATGTAAATGCAGACACAAAAAAAGGATTTAAAAAAGTATAAATAAATGCTGATTGTGACTTAAATTAGTGTAAATTATATTAATTTTCATTAATTTAATTTTTAAAAAGTGTTTCTTTTGAAAGATTCTAGAATGTGGTGTTAATATTTTTTTTACAGCAAAGGTTGTTTTGGTTCTTTTAATTTCTCATTTTAATTTTTGAAATTTTTTGTGTTTTTTATTTTTATTTTTATAATTATTATATTTATAGGTATTTTTTAGGTTTCCTTTTTCCTCATTTTAATAGAATGTGTATTATTATGATTATTACTATCATTATTACGCAAGTTTGATAGAAATTTTGTTTAATAAACACACACACACACACATATATATATTATTACGAATTTATATTTTTATTATCAACATTTACAATTATTTTATTATTATTGTCTATTATTAGTATTATTATGAGTATTTACAGGGTTTTTGTTTAAGATTATATTTTAATTTAGGTTTTCTTACTAGGAATTATTTTAACTTTATTTTAAACAAATTACTACTAAAGGTTATATTGTAATTTATATTAGGATGTATGATTCATGATTTATTTTTCACCGCTAATATACTCTAGAATCGGTATATTTTAATTTAAGAGGAAATCCCATATCGCGTTTCTAAAAATGAATATTAATGTAATAAATATATGAAGTTTATTTTAAGTTATTTTAATTTAAATTCTTTTCTATATCGTTCTAATTTTTATCTCTTTCTTTTTATTTTCTCCCTCCCTCCTTTTATGTTTATCTTTCTAACGTTTCATTTTTTAATGATTTAATTATTTTAACGAAATTTAAAAAAAATTAATAGCATATTTTGGGATACTAGTAAGAGTAGTTATTTTTTCAAATTGTATTGAAATTATGTTGCACAATTTAGTTTTGTACCGTAAATATATCCCATTATATTTTAAATTAAATTTCTATGCTAAATTTGACATGTTGTGGCGCAGTGGATATCGGCTCGGAAGGAGAAATCGGGGAACCGAGTTCGAATTCCAGTTGAATTCATTGCATTCACTTACGCGCAAATGCCCTTGGGAAAGGTATTAATCCGTCTCTTCCCTCCAGTTATGGGTTGAATAATAGGACAGATTGAGTTCTATAGCCTTGGTCGGCAACCAGTCTACCGCTGAAAGCAATGGCAACCTACTGCGGGATAACCTTCTGCCCAGTCAGTCATGTCTGTTTCGAGACATGATCGCCCAAGCGTGTATCACGTATGGCACTTAACTGACTGACTGAATATAATAGTTGGAATAATGATTAAGGCTTCTACTGGTCATAAAGTGGGGGATCGATTTCCTATTGTTTTGAAGTAATAAACTGATCCCCCACTAATTACTACATAATAATATAGTACATCACTTCCCCCATCTAATTATGCGTCAAATAATAGGACAGATTATATTCTATAGCCTTAGTCGTCAACCAGTCTACCGCAGAAAGCAATGGCAACCTACTGCGGGATAATCTTCTGCCCAGTCAGTCATGTCTCTTTCGAGACATGATCGCCCAAGCGTGTATCACGTATGGCACTTAACTGAATGACTGATGTTATTACAGCTAAATTTTCCACCTCAGGTTAATTTGTTTACAACTAACGCGTAATATATTTGTATTTTTTTTTGGATTTGTTTATTATATTTATAGGTATTTTTATAATTTCTTTTGTCTTCTTTTGTGATAGAATGAATATTATTATTATTATCATTAGCATTAGTAGTAGTATTTTTCATTATTTTTATTATAATTATCATAACGTCTGAGAAAAAGTTTGGTTGATACATATCTGTATATATAAATGCATATGTGTGTAAATACACACACACACACACACACACACACACACACACATATATATATATATATATATTTATATGTGTGTGTGTAAGTATACAAATGTATGTATACATATATTTGTTATCTTTATTGTTTTATTTGTTATTATTATTATTTTCATATTATTATTATTATCTATTATTAGTATTGCTAGTATTTTAGATAATCTTTAAGATTGTATTTTAATAATTATATTTTCTGATTGGGAGCTATTATTTTAACTATAGTTAGAATAAATTACTACTCGTGGTTATAATGTAATTTATGTTAGGATATATGATTTATTTTTCACCATAAATCTTCTCTATAGTCGGTATATTTTAATTTAAGGGTAAAAATCCCTTGTAACGTTTCTAAGAATGAAATATATACGTCGGTTTCGATCTAGCGTTTTTTTATGTTTTTAATTATTTTAAAATCCGTTCTATCGTGATGTCTTCTTTTTTCTTTCCTTCTTTTTGTGTATTTCCCCCTCCTGTTAAGTTTATCACATTTTTCCTGTTTCTATATTTATATTTTTAATGCTAGTAATTTTAATTTTTTTAACAGTTTTTTAAAATTAGCATTAATTTTCAAAATAATATTAATAGTAGTTATTTTTCAAATTGTATTAAAATTATGATGTACATTTTTTTGTACCGTAAATATATCTCGGTATATTTGAAATTAAATTTCATAGTTAAATTTTCCGTGTTTTTCTACGAGAACAGTTAGGTGGTTTGAAACGCTATTAAGAGAAATGGTGTCAACATTTATTTCTCGTGATACGGTATTTCCTGTTATTGCATCTCTTTGTCCTTTCTTTTTCTCTTCTTGCTTTCCATTCAGTTTTTTCTGTTTCCCCTTTTTTCTTTTCTCTTTTTTCTTTTTCAACATTTTTTCTCTTCTTTGCATGAATCAATCGTCTATCTTTTCTTTATCCTAGCTTTATTCTTTCTTTGGGTTCTTTTTCGAATGAGCGAGAGATTTTCCTAAATAACCGTTACAAATGTCTGTTCTAATATGGACATGTGAGCGTCTATGTAAAATTAAAGAAAAAAAAAAGGAATTTTTTGGTGGGGGGGGGGGTATTTTTGAGGGGGTATTTTTTTGTTGTACCATTTAGGTCTGACGAGCCGCAGTGAATTATGCATGACCAATTGCAATAATCTAAAATCTTTTATAAATTATATTACTCTGTTAAAGTCAATAAATGAATTTAGCACTGAGTTCTCTTGAGTTCTTCTCTATTGGAATTTACCTGGATTGCATGCCAAGTGTACTATGTTATATAAGTTTGCTCTACTTGCCTATTGAGCGCTTTTTGTTTTAGGTTACTCGTCTCGAGTTTTTTTCTTTGGGCTGCATACTTTGATGTTCAAGTGTTTAGATCGTTCTTTTTTATTACCACTTTTTTTCCGCGTATGTGCTCGGAAGGTTTTTTGAAACGAGTATAACGACAAGTTTACATTTATATTTAATCTTATTTATAAATGGAACTTTGTCTCTGTGTGTGTGTGTCCGTTACCTATAGACTCCGAAACGGCTGAACCGATTTTCTGGAAAATTTACACAGTTGTACTACAAGCGTCTGCGAGTGTTAGATTTGCTAGATTTTGTGTCGAGGTACCCCCGATAAATATTGAAAATCAATTATCGAAAAAATCGGGACATAGAAGGAGTGGTCCGATTTTAATCAAATTTGTTACACTCATAGACAAAGACATAAGAAATGATATTCAGAAGTTTCAAGGTTGCAGTTCTTACAATAGTGTAGAAAATCGATAATATATATATATATATATATATATATGGCAAGATGTTTGTGTGTGTGTGTGTGTGTGTCTGTTTATCTGCCTGTATGTCTGTATTTTTTCAGTCCTTTTATTTTAGTTTTTGCTTCGGGTTTGACTCAAAGTAGGTATACTTGTAGTTCTTAGTATCAGCCATGATACCATTTACTCAGAGGACTTATTTAGCCTTCAAAATTCAGTTTACAATGAAAAAACTGGATTTGATATCGATACCAGGAAATCAAAATTTGACTTACATGCATTCATTTTTCTTTCAATCTACGGTTTTGCTTTAACTGGAAATAACTATTGCTTTTTACTCTTTCGTGCCAAAATCCAAAGTGTCTGAGCTCCAGGACCATGGATTAGTATTAAAGCTTTCATTACACCCAAGCAACGCCGGGTTATACTACTAGTATATATATATTACACTGCTTGGACTGTTTTAAATTATACGTAACCCAATAAATATAGATGGTTGTTAGTTTCATTAACTTGACCTAAAGTGTTGTGAGTTAAATACCTTGCTACAGTAGCGGTGAACAAATTGTTTAGTAAGTTGAGCTAAAGAGATTTAATACATGACATCTGGAAGTGGCAGCACACATGGAATAAGAAAGATATATAGAGGCTTCGGTTCAAACTCTCTAGCATCATAACGGTGTTCGGAAGCAAATTCGAAGTCGACATGACCATGCTCAATAAAAGTGGTAATTCTCTGCACTAAATTTAACATCAGAAGGAAAGGGATGTGTCTAGCCACACTGATGAGCTGTGATACAGCGAAACAGGCTTGTAATTGGATGACTAATATAGCTACTGTTATGTTATGATTTTATTGTTGCTGACTTCTCATTTTGAGGATTGGCAAATATCGCCGAAAACACTATGAGCACAACTTTGACATGAAGTAAGTTTACAAATTTATAAATTACCGCATTTGTCTGACCTTAGATTTAGTAGAATTATTTTTTCATAATCTATCCGACTGCTTATCATTTTATTTTGAGCATTTCATACGCCATAAGACATTCTCCAGTAAAAAGAAAATGGTAATCGAAGCATTTATTTGATTTCATATGTGACAACCTAATCACCTAACATAACATTCAGTCAGTTATATGCTATACAAGATACACGCTTTGGGCGATCATGTCTCGAAAAAGACATGACTGACTGAGCAGAAGATTATCCCACAGTAAGTTTACACTGCTTTCTACGGTAGACTGGTTGCCTGCCAAGGCTATAGAACCCAATCTATCCTGTTATTTAACCCATAGCTGGAACGAAGAGACGGATTAATACCTTTCCGAAAGGTATTTGCGCGTAAGTAAATGCAAAAAATTAAACTGGAATTCGAACTCGGCTCCCAGATTTGTTGTTTCAAGTCGATATCCACTGCACCCCAACGCACATCCGCACATTCGTTTTTTGAGCCTTGACCGTTGCTAGTCATTTTAACATACTTAGAAGGTAACTAATAGAAACAGAACAACGAAAAGAAATAGTAATAATCGCTTAAATGACGTCAATAAAATTTTATTTGAAAGTCGAATGACCGGAATGTATCGTTGGGTAAATTAAAACTTCAATTCCTGTTAGTTCGTGATATCGTCGTTATAGGATGAGAATTTGACCTCACGTTAATTCTGGCGTGTTTCATGATGGCTGTCAGACAAAATTATGTTGATCTATAAAAATCTTTTAAAAGAAAAACGCTTTTCCTGATTGACATGAGCACATCCGCTTCACTTCTGAATGTCTGTCTGTGTGTCTTCCTGCGACTGAAAGGAAGCGTTAGATGTTTATGCATAAAAATATGAACTGGAAGTTTTTATTTCCTTATCTAAATAGACTATTAGTAATAAGTCTCACAAGTGCATCGTTAAAACCATGATTCCCTAGCAGATAGTTCGATAATTTTATTTTGGGAAACTAATTTTATCGTTGGAAACGAGCAGGATTTCCTTTTATTTTAGGTTGGAAGCAATGAATACGAAATTATGAATCAAAACAATTTTTTATTAATTATATAAGCGTTTAAGGTTTATTAAATGATGGATATTTTTTTATATTTCCCCAAATACATAAGACGACTCAGCGTTCGATATTGGTCAACGAGGCCATTTTCTTTACTAAATAGTGAAATATATGTTACTTTAAAAGTTATAATTTTTATGTTACAGGGCATAATCTGAACTTATTTATAAATGGAACTTTGTGTCTGTCCGTTACCTATAGACTCTGAGACAGCTGAACCGATTTTCTTGAAAATTTACACAGTTATAATATAAGCGTCCACGAGTGTTCTTAGCTAGGTTTTGTGTCGCGGTACCCCCGATAAATATCCAAAAACGATAATCGAAAAAATCAGTTTATAAAAGGAGTGGTATGATTTTAATCAAATTTGATACACTCATAGACAAAGACATAAGAAACGATATTCAGACATTTCAAAGTTGCAGTCCTTACAATAGTGCAGAAAATCGATAATATATATATATATATATATATATATATATATATATATATATATATATATGAAAGGCAAGATGTTTGTGTGTGTGTCTGTTTATCTGCCTGCATGTCTGCATTTTTTCAGTCCTTTTATTTTAGTTTTTGCTTCAGGTTTGGCTCTAAGTAGGTATAATTGTAGTTCTTAGTCTTAGCCATGATACCATTTACTCAGAGGACTTATTTAGCCTTCAAAATTCAGTTTACGACGAAAAAGACTTATTTGATATCGATAACAGGAAATCAAAATTTGACTTGACTGGAAACAACTATTACTTTTTAGGCTTTCGTGTCAACGTCCAAAGTGTCTGAGCTCTAAGACCATGGAATATTTTTAAAGCTTTCATTACACCCGTGCAACGCCGGGTTATACTGCTAGTGAGGATAAAATTTAAAGAAAACAACCGGAGAGAACTTAATGTAAAATGTAAAAGGTGTGAAAAATGAAATGTTCAATGATGGGAAAGGGGAATGAACTGCAAGAGGCTGATCACAGCAAGGCCCAGCAAACACTCTCTCTGTTTACACAGCGAGGGTCTGCAATACAAAAAATATAAAGTGGAAATGTCAATGGGAATTGGCCAATACTGAAAGCCAATTCACATTTTCATTTGTTCAAAAATTTTGTATTTTTTAATATTTATTTTTATTGACATAGCAAACCAATTTCATAGCAATTGATTCGATATCTAATCGTCCCGATTCATATTGTTAACCCCAAAAGGTTCAATGAGTTACTCCTGAAGGCTAGCATGATTCATGCTGATAGATTTATATATATATATATATATATATATATATATATATATATATATATATATATATAAACAGAGTTTAGTGGTACAAAACTTGAGTATTGCTTTAGAAGTTATTTTTATGTTACAGGGCATAATGAAGATAAAATTAGAAAAAAAAAACGGCTTTGCTAGTGATCATCAAAGTTTTTAATTGAGAGAACTTAATGTACAATGTAAGAGCTGTGAAAAATGAAATAGCCAATGATAGGAAACGGGAATGAAATGCTGGCGACTGATCACAACAAGGCCTAGCGAACACTCTCGCTGTGTAAACAGAGAGAGTCTGCAAGACCTTATGTAAACAGACTCCAGCACTTTCAAATGGAAAAGTGAATGTGAATTGGCCCAAAACTTTGATGACTGAGAGCGAAACCGGTTGTTGTTTTTAAATTTTATTTTCATTATGTGGTCGACGATGCAGAGAACTCATTGAAAATAAGGGAATGTTTACCAAATATTAAATTTTGTTGATATTTTGTTCACAATCAAGTATTAACGAGATCCTTCCTTAACTTTTGTCCAGTATCTTATTTCCTTTGTTCCATTTAATCTTTATTTTAAACAAAAAAGGCTATTATGTAAATTTTTGTAACTTTTTATAATATTTATGCATTACACCCTAATCTTTATTCGGTAAAAACTTCATTGCTAATCATGCATTACTTTTTAAGTAATACACATATTTATGTCTTTGTTGTTTCCGTTCCTTATATTATGGCGGCTACTCTCTCTCTCTCTCTCTATATATATATATATATATAATTAGAAACATCACCAACAAAGTTCTAGCTGCTTGCAAGTGGATATGGCTGAAAAGATCTGAGACATGGAGGAGAATGAAACCGATCCATAGAATTACTACAGAGTATATTAACTAGCTAGTCTACGGCTATATCGTGTTGAAGGCACCGGTTCCCGTCCGATCACCGAAGTTAAGCAACATCGAGCCTGGTCAGTACTTAAATAGCTGACCATTATGGGAATACTAGGTGCTGTAAACGTAAGGACCAAGAATGGTCCACCGGTCCTCCAGGCTTGGAGGTTGGGCGCAGGGCTAACAACCCTGCCCCGTAAAAAATAGTTTGTTATAGAAACAGCAACAAAAAAACGTTGCTGCCCTATGCACTATTGGGTGTGACGGATAAATGATGATGATGATATTAACTAGCTGTTAAGCATAAATGACATAATCCCACCCCAGAAAAAAGAGGGCGGAAGATGTTCACAGATAGCAACAATGCAACTGGTAGGTAAAATAGAGAAAATGAGTAGTTCCTACTGAAATTTGGAGATAACATTCCAGCGGGGTAGAGAGACATCATTCGATAATTTAATCAGAATAGAGAAGACACGTTCATAGGACAGAAGATGTTCGCAATCTTTTATTTCGAAGACTAGCAGTAAGTACGTCTAGCTAGGAGGTATCAATTAATCTTTCGTTAACTAAATTGGTTCATACGTTTTGAGTTAGATTCATCCGATCAGTAGTCAGCCATAGTTTTTATTTAAAGATCAGAATATAGGCGTGAATGGGTATGTGTGAGAGCCTGTGTGAAGGAGTGATAGTAAGAGTGTGAATTTGTGCGGAAGGTATTCAAGTAGTAAAGAATTTTAACCCTCTAGGGCCATTCGTATCATATTTGATACAGTATGAAAACAAGCCTTGAAGAAAATATTTTCCTGAAATATTTTTTAAGAGAAATATTTTATAAATTTCAAATGAAAGCAGTACTGACTGCTCAGTCAATGAATACCAAATGTTTCCTTATAGGGAAATACTGTATCAAATATGATACGGATGGCCCTAGAGGGTTAATAGATAGATAGATAGATAGATAAACAGACTGAGATTAACCCTCTAGGGCCATTCGTATCATATTTGATACAGTATGAAAACAAGCCTTGAAAGAAATATTTTCCTGAAATATTTTTTAAGAGAAATATTTTATAAATTTCAAATGAAAGCAGTACTGACTGCTCAGTCAATGAATACCAAATGTTTCCTTATAGGGAAATACCAAATGTTTCCTTATAGGGAAATACCAAATGTTTCCTTATAGGGAAATACTGTATCAAATATTATACGAATGGCCCTAGATGGTTAAACGTAGCCTGGAAACGTTAATTACAAGTAAAAACATTTAGAGCAGAAAGGAAAATTAGCAAGAGTAGTAACATTTATTTCTCCCCCCCCCCCCCCCCAGGGAAAAATAGTTATTTCAGAAGACATCTATATAGTCAGTTGGTTTTGAAGAATAGCAAAAGTTGACTGTATAAGTAGTTTAGTTTTAATTTTCGGAAATGGGACTTGCTAATCATTGACGAGTATAGGTAGTTTCGCTAAATCTTTGGAAAGGGAAATATTGGTAGTTTCGATAATTTCTAGGAAGGGTATGGCTAATTATAGACCAGTTGAATAGTAAAATTTCGTTTAAAAATCTATGTCAATAAATAGAGGGGAAAAAGCATAATTAGTAATAGCAATTAAAAGTATAGGAGTAAATTTATTGAAGAAGGACTAAATGGACGAACATACCAGATCGAGTAGCCGCGAATAAAGATCCAAAGAACGGGTGCAACTCGGATTTGTTATTAAATAGAAGCGGGCGGGAAAATGAACTCTTCCCATTGGCTAGAGTTAACAATAAAAAATACGAATTCTGCCGAGCAGAAAAAGAACATTTAAATCCAGACAAGTAGCACAAAATTAGGAAGCCGCCTTGGTACTTCTAGACCGAAAGTCGGTGTTACTGCCGGAGCCGATCAGTCAGTTAAGTGCCATACGTGATACACGCTTGGGTGATCATGTTTCGAAAGAGATTGACTGGGCAGAAGATTATCCCGCAGTAGGTTGCCATTGCTTTCTGCGGTAGACTGGTTGCCGACCAAGGCTATAGAACCCAATCTGTCCTGCTATTTAACCCATAACTGGAAGGAAAAGACGGATTAATACCTTTCCCAAGGGTATTTGCGCGTAAGTGAATACAATGGATTCAACTGGAATTCGAACTCGGCTCCCCGGCTTCTCGTTCTGAGCCGATATCCACTGTACCACAACGCACATCCTCTGCCGGAGCCGATATGATGTTTTAAAACACGAAACTTCGATCAAGTGTGGCCACAGGGTCTTGGCTATCACACACACACACACACACAAAAACTCTACCAAGTAAGAGAAACCACATCAAGTCCTCAAGTGATAAGAGGAAGTTATGGAGAGCCATGATCAATCATGTCGTAAATGGACACGGTGCATACACATGTAGAAATCTACTTTTACAGCAACAACTAAAATGGATGGCACATATAATTCGAAGAGAAAATAATCAAGGTGTTTAAGTTCCACGCTACTTCAAATAAAAGGTTAGGAAGAAAAACTCCATCACTACTGGAAAGGGTAGTAACAGCTTTTGAACTTCAGAAACCTCTTTTCCTGATTTCAAGTGAAAGCAGTATGGCTGCACGGTCAATGAATGGAAAATGTTTTCTTATAGGGAAACGACTAATATTAGTATTAATGATCAACCATCGTACTTTTAAAGTAATCTTAGAAGTTAAGCGCCTTCTAATTCAAGCCATTTCATCTGGAGACTGTCTCCTAAATAAGACATAGATTGGCTTGTTTTCTTGTTAGATTGTAAACTAAAATCGTTCTACCTGAGTAAGAGTATCTTGCTTACAACCCGGACGTTATTTACCTGGCAGGAATTTAGGTGTCAGATTTAATTTATCAGAAAGCAAGTTGAAGAGGATTTAAGAATTGTAAATGGATTCCTACTTTTCTATGTGCCGTGTCCCTTTAGTAGATTGTCAATCATGGCTATCCACAACTTCCTATCATTTGTAGTTCGGTCATATTTGTTTTTTTAAATGTTTTCGCTCGTTGTTCCGTTTCCATTTGAAGTTATTTGTTCAGGCCCTCCCCATTTTCATCTGTCTCTATTGATTTCAGTATGTCCTCTGAGTATCAAACCATCTTTACTCATTTTTGACACTCATGATACTCGATGGATGCGTGGCCGAGTGGTTAGAACGTCCGCTTTCCGAACCTGGGTTCGAATCTCACCGTCGTCGATCTGCCAGGAAGGTGACTTCTTGATATTATCGATCTGAAGGAGGCGATTCCAGTGTGCAGCATCTTTGGAAGATTCCTGAAAAACATTCCACGGACTGACCCAACCCTTGCGAGTAAAATTTGGTTGACGGCTCTCTTTGAGTTGCCGTCAATAGTTGGGCTAGCTCGAAGTCCCAAGTCATCGTGACCGAGGGTTTGAGCGTCCTGGATTTGTTTAGACTGTTGTTAAACCACAGGTGAGCTCTGTGGGTGTTGAACAAACAAATGTATGCCTGTTCAGGCGTCTACAATTGGGATTAGCTAGCCACCCCGGTAGGCGGGTATCCTTGAGTGGCGAGCCATTATGATACTTCAGCTTATGCTAACTTGTCGAGGGTCTTGTCAGAGGGGACGGTGAATCTTCGGTTTTGGTGGGCTTTGCTTTTATTTTTCCTTCGGGTGTCTACCAAAATGTTTGCAACGCAGGCTTAGCTGGTCAGAGTCTCGTGGCAAAGTAAAAGCTTTACGTCTAGCATTTGTATATTATCAAAAAAAAAAGGGCTGGGGTGATTACGAATTTCAACATGGGCTAAAAACCGTTCTACACAATTTCTACGGGTATTTTCCTTAGAGATCGGATGTTAAAATCCATGCAATTTCTCCTCCTAACAGGATTTCAGGTGACAGATTCATTGTCAGTAAACAATACATTACATTGTTACACATAAATTGACGCATTTTTAAACTTGGCTGTTGAACATCCTTAATATATATATATATATATATATGCACTGCTTATATACGAGACGTTAAAATTTCCCTTCTCTGTTACCATGCTCCGATGGCTTAGGGAGTAGAGGCCCCGACTGACACCAAATCATCGAGTTTCGATCCCGGCCAAAAGCAAGTGGATATATCTAGCCACACTGATGAGCTGTGATACAGCGAAACGGGTTTGTATGTGGATGACTAATATATATATATATATATATATATATATATATATATATATATATATAAAGGGAATTTATTATAAAACACAAAATATTCAGTAAAAACACAGGAATAAGGTGACAACTATAATATACCGGACACTAGAATGGGTCTAACTTTGTACTAGTTTCACACAATATTCACTGGAAAATAAGAGGTGAGTCTCACGAGGAAGATATTTGGAGGAAGTTTAGGCGGAATGGAAAAAGGTCATTCAACTCGGCTAAAGATATATATATATATATATATATATATATATATATATATATATATATAACTATAGACAGCTAGGGTTTGGTCAGAGTGATTAACGAAACAATTTTTACCTTTCACGGCAGCATGCGGTATATTCACTGGATGTTGAGGAAGGTTTCGTGTGGAGAATTTCGGCTGGTAGTTTGATGGAAAGTTCTTTCGACGTCTTGAACGAATAACCGGAGAGAGGTCACGCCTGGCCGGTAGCCCAACAAGTCTCTGGTTTACTACTATTTATTCCCTTTTATATAGAAACAGAGGCCTATATTCATTGGCCCTCTCTTTCTCTGATCTTTTCCTTCTTTTCCCTGTAACCATAGTTACCAGGCTCTTTAATCTCTTTTTTTGGAGGAAGGGTAGAACCTGACCCAGTGACCTAATTCATACTACTCTCCTTTCTGGAGTGGTAGAACCCTGACTGAATGACCATTTACTACTACTGTTACTAAGGTGACTATTTTAGTCATGACCCAAGGCTTGTGGGGCGAAAAAACGCTTCTAACTTCCTCGTTACAATATAACTTATTCCTGACTTTTTCTTTCCAGGTAATTTTACTTTCAATATATCGTTAATCATAAGCCTAAAGAAAATTAATACAATGAAACAATGTCGAGTAATCTTACTGCATGCATACAAACTGGGAAAAAGAACCATTTCTGCATCGAATCGTCAGATGCAATGAAAAACGGATACTTTTTGACAACAGTAAGAGAGTTCGAATTCCAATCCAAGTAGTTTTATTCACTTGCGTAGAAATACACTTGAAAATGTATTAATCCATCTCTTCTCCCTCCAGCTATGGGTTGAACAGCAGAACATATTGGGGTTCTATAGCCTTGATTGGCAATTACAGAAAGTAATGGCAACCTACTACGGGAAAATCTTGTCTAGTCAGTGACATCTCGAAAGAGACATGATCGCCCAAGCGTGTATCACGTATAGCCATTAACTGACTGACTGAAGAGAGCAGGCCAGTGGGTAAAGACACTGAATTGACAAAAAAAAAAAAAAAGAAACCAATGCCATCGCTTTCATGGTTTCATTTTTATGGTGATTTTTCAAGAGGATTATTTATTATTCGTTTTAACCTCAAGGGAAAACAATAACAGCAACCTTATATTGTGGAGAAATTTAGTGTATGCGTGAAAAATTGAAAAACAAAAAATCCTAGACTTGTAAATAGGGATGACCGCCAATTTTGCTGCATGACAACACACGCCGCATCAACTGACCAAAAGCTGCGTAGTTTGAATTATTAAATTTTGCCTCATACTCCATATTCACTTGATGTCTTTCCTGCTGATTATTAGTTATTTAAGCATTTGGAGCTTTCTATCTATCTATCTATCTATCTATCT
>JBBBDQ010028770.1:0-11749 GCA_037127315.1 Ascarosepion bandense | reverse complement strand
TGTTGTTGTTGTTGTTGTTATTAATTTTTTTTTTGTATAATAAATTAAGTGTCCATAACTATATTTTTGTTGTATCACATGTTTCGAGTTCAAATGTGACTCTCTTCAGGCGAAAAATTTTATGACTTTGCATATCGAGATCGGTTTGCCTTTTTGACGGCTGAAAACATCGTGTATATATTGATAAGTGACATTTATATGTATTATGTTTTCCATATTTATTATTCTAGATATAAATTTATCCTAAAATGGTAACTGCAAATAAATACTTCCATTACGAAATGTATTTTGAAGGGCAGACACTTTGAAATAGGTTTTCTTTTCTCATTTATTTACTCATATCTGTAATTCCCTGAACATAAATTTAGACTAAAATAGTGGATGTAAATAAATAATTATTTTATAAAATGTATCTTGATCCATTTGGAACAAACAGACTCTTTGAAATAAATTTTCGCTTCTATATATCACTGTACATTTTTTTCAAATTTTATTAACAGAATATTTTCGTCACAAACGCTGTTCTCGTCGAAAAATGTTATAAGAATTCAACATGAATAACTTTCGACAACAGTTGTCAAAATACTGGTTTCTTATTTGCTTACGGATCTTTGTAATTGTCATCGTGTTAACATGACTCATCCCCGTTAGAAATCTTTTGATTCTGTTTTTCTTTTTTTGTTGTTGCTGTTTTTTTGTTTTTTTTTTTTGCGTTTGCAGTAATTTTCTATTTGGTAAAAAATCTAAGCAAAAACAGTTCCAACAAATGTTTGAGGTAATATTTCATTTATATTGGCACACAACAGAGCCAGACGACACAAGCGGAATTTAAAAACAAACGATAAATATATTGTTACTGCACAAAATAATGAATGAATTACACAAACTAAGTGCATTGTATGCCAATTGATGGCCAATAACATGTTTGACAAAATGATCAAATCAAATGAAATATGTTATTTTACAATAAAAATTATAATGTCATCAGAAAATAAAACTATATATAAAATGTAGAAAAGAGAAAAACTAGTTTTTAAAGAATTAGTAAAATTTTTGAAACAAAGTTCGCGTTAACAGCAATGTCAGTTAATTAAGTGCCATACGTGATACACGCTTGGACGATCATGTCTTGTAAGAGACATGACTGATTGAGCAGAAGATTATCCCGCAGTACTTTGCCATTGTTTCTGTGGTAGACTGGTTGCCAGCCAAGGCTATAAAACCCAATCTGTTCCGTTATTTAACCCATAACTGGAGGGAAGAGACGGATTAATACTTGTGACACGATAACTAGGCATATATTAAGGTGGATTTGTAAAATATGTATTTCAAAATATGAACTTTCAGGCAAATGGATTAAAATAGAAAATGGTTAAGAATAGAAAAATAGTTTAAAGACATGTGTTTCTTTTATCAAAAGTGAAAAAGAAGAGGAAAAAATAAATAAATAAACGCTTTTTCTTTTATAATGAAATTTGTGGAAGAGAAAAGGGTATCAGATTACTCTTAAATCCTACCAGTCTTCTAATAAATATTTGACTAAGTGATTTGATGTGATAAAAGATAAAGTTTAGGAAATAGATTTTTGAGTGACCAGGTCAAAAACTGTCTTTACTGTATCTTGACCACACATTAAGAAATGATAATAGAATTTTCCCTTTCTCCAGACAATAAAAAAACGCCTGGTTACGGGTAAATTGTCAAGGCTATAAAAACATCCGGCGGCCCTCACGCGAAGCTTTATTAAGATAAAAAGTTTTTAAAAATCCTGGAAAATACTTGGAGGCTTAGTGCAGACATCATGTTTACACATCAAAGGAATCAAAAATTTAAGTACCTTGAAATTTTGGACTTACAGTCGCCAATGCTTATCGCCTGGTGGTCTAGGCACTTCCGGGTTGTTTTAAATAAATACAGGTGATTTTTCCGAGCCGATCAGTTAGTTTCAGTTTCGGTTTCAGTTGAGTTAGTTAGATCAGCCGGGCGTGTGCTTGAAGTAGAAACTCTGTTCGTCTTGAGTCGGTTGGTTCGGCAATGGTTCTCCATTAATTAGAGTTAGAGCTGAGTGCCACATCGCCTGCCCCAACTGAAAGACTAACTCTAAACGAAATAAAGCATTGATTTAACTCATCCAAGTTGTGGAAGTTCGTTCCTTATAGTTTATCTTGTACCCTCAGCTTGAGGCTTCGACTTTTTCAACAAACCCCCGGCAACATCACAGCGTGGAGAACGGCCGCCGGAGAAATTGTTCGAACCTCCACTGGGGTGTTGCATATTTTTCCCAAGGGTATTTGCGCGTTAGTGAAATGCAATAAATTCAACTGGAATTCAAACTCGGCCCCGATTTGTCGTTCCGAGCCGATATCCACTGCACCACAACGGACATCCACGGCGAAGTACTGAAGAATTACACCAGTCGAAGACTTTTCCTTAATGAGCGACTTTGCTGTTCCATTTTAAATCTCATCTTTTGGTTATCAAATTTTTTCAGTGTTGTTTTTTCTGGACTGGGGCGATCTGGATTTTAGCAGCCGATATTCGTCTACTCATTGAATTAAATACAAGGCCCCCTTTTATTACCCCCAGTTAGTTTCCAAATTCGCTCTTCGGAATTTGGAAGAAGACCGTTTGATTTCTTCTGGATGAAGAACAAACGCAGCTGTTTTCTTACAAATGTACCAAACTTAATTTTAAAATTCAAAAAGAGTCCCAAAGAAAAGCACACGATACATGCTCAAGCAGCTTACATTTTCGTAATTTTTTTATCAGAAAAAGATGCCTGTAACGAGCATTTTTTTCGCATATAAAATTTATATCGAATGACAGACCTTTCTCATACAAGCAAAATTCTCATGAAACTTTGAATAATTCAAAATTAAAATCTTTTTACAGTAAGTATAGAATGTAATTGTACAATATTTTTACAGCAGATATACAGTATTACAATAACATACAAGGGTTCTTTGCACAATGTTTGAACCCTGTTTGAAATCATTTAGTTTTGTACAAGTAACAAATTCCATTTATTTATTCTGTTCATTTACACAAAACTTTATTTCTAAATTACCAGCAACACTTAATTATGAAAACATTTTACAAATACTAAACATGGAAATTATATTCAATTACAGAAAACAATTATTTAATTTAATCTTGTTCTAATGTCACAATATTTGAACACTAAATATATTTGCTTTTATTTATTTCATAACCATTAATTTTCGTTTAAACACGTCAGTAAATTTTTGCATCAACTCACAAATGTGTACTGTAAAGAGCCTAAAACAAAATAAAACTTTTATATTTGCTGATTGAAACAGTGCCCATTAGTAAGTGTTGTGGATTCATTTCTTGATTCTTCCAACGGTATATCGCTTGATAAGGTGCTAGAGATAGCACCGAAACGAGACAGCTCTTGTGTAACTAATAAGGTTTAATTATTACAATTTCCAATAATAAAAATATTACTACAAATCTATCTATCTATCTATCTATCTATCTATCATTAAAACACAAAAAGAGTCAAGCGGCTCCAAAAAGTGCACACTTCTAACGAACAGTCATGAAAGTAGAGAGCACAATATCGTAATGTTACAGTAAATTATACAAATCAGTTCTGACCGACCCCTAAGCCCGTTGCGTACTACTTTAAAAAATCCCGACCATTAATCCTGATTGGGGATATCGGAGGGTGCATTGTTACCCACACAATCTTATCAACGTTTGTTTGTTTTATTACTTACATTTATATACACTGCACATAAGTGACTAACAAAAGATGGAAATTTAACGTCAAATAAAATGTTTGAAAATATCAAATTAAAGACGCATACTTACCGTGGTTGGTTTTAAGTAGAAAAAAGGGGGATTATTTTTTGTCTCGGAATGAACTTAATTATCGCTTGGGATTTCAAAACAAAGTGGAAATGAACGAAACGATTGTTATTCATTGCAAATGTAGCAGTCAACAATTCATTAATGTATATCTTCAAAAATATAAGTTACTTAATCTTTTGGATTCCGGGTGAGAATCTATAATTGGTTATCCATTCTAGTGAAGAGTAGTTGTGTGTTGAAATCAGATTAACTGAATTTGGCCTTGTTGGTAGATAGTCCTCTATAAGTTATAAAAGGGGTTATAAAACAAGAAAATCAAATTGAGTATAGAAACAATATTTTATATATACACATATATCAATTACGTTTTTTTTTTAATAAAAGAAATGTCTTTAGGATGGGTCCAAAAAAGAGAGTTTGTGCGTCTGTATGTGTGAGCGTTTGTCAGTTAGGAATGCTTTTGATGTCTCCGTTCCTTTAATTAGGTAAGTAGCTCAGTGGACAGCGAAGAAGAAGATGAGAGGGAAAGGCGAGGTGAGCATAGTGTATCGCTTGACGAGGTCAAGGGATGTCCTAATTACACTTTACTTTCTCAACTCTGGTCATGCTTTCTGTGTCGGCTTTTTATTTCGTCTTTGTGGGTTCCAGCAGGCCACTTGGGAATACACCCGTATTTAATTCTGGGCTTCCCATTGGATGATAAATAAAATTCGCGTAGGCTCGCGAACAGGAATTTGATATTTAATTAACTTTTGGTTTTCTGCCGGAACATATGCGTGGAGCCGGGTGCGCAATGACTAGTTTTGGTCATTTGCTTTCTGGATTTCAGAGGTCAAACATCCGCTCGCTCGCTTTGCTCGGTATCACCACAAAACCACACAAAATTATAAATAACAAAACACACATGGAGATAGAAAATGTAAGTTATAATGAAGAAGATATACAAACTGGAACACGGATTTGTTAATTCAGAAATACTATTAGTAGAAATAATTATATACGGTCTTGAAGTGAAATAGTATGTCCGGGTAATGAGTTTATATCCAACAACTCCGACTAACTCTGCACCAACTTACTGACCGACTTAGTAACTGATTGACAACTCTACTACTTTGCCGTTCGACAACTGCTCTTACAACTACAGTATTTAGTTGGCCTTCCCACTTAAGAAAATATGTGGCACAAGGCCATTTTATGTGGGTCTTCCGGGCCATATAGCCAGGCCAAACATATCTGTCTATCGTTCTCCAATCGTGACACTACCCTCCAGAGGAGCTAAGACTGGGTTAGTGCTCTCCGCCCGAAGGCAGAGAGATGACAGTGACAATAGTAGCGCTTTGCAACGACAGTATTTAGTCGGCTTTCCCACTTAAGGCAAAATTTGACACAAGGTTTTTTTTTATGTGGGTCTTCCGGGCCATATGTCCCGGCCAAAAATATCTGTCGATCTTTACCGGGTCGTGATTCTACCTTTCGGCGGAACCACGACTGGGTTAGTGCTCTTCGCCCGAAGGCAGAGAGATGACAGTAACAATAGTAGCGGTTTGCAACGACTTCCATTCTCTTTATAGACAAGCTTATATGCACGCATCAGGCGAGTCCATTCTTGTATACAAAAAGAGGCGATCCCGCAACAGTAAGTGGCAGGAAACAAATGCATTTTCAGATGCCAGATGTACTGGATTGAAGTTTTGTGTTAAAGATAGTATAGGATACAATTCCTATATCATCCAACATTTAACTAAAACACACAAAGTAAAATTGCACACCCGCAAATGACTAAAAACATTTGGGAAAAACCCATACCAAGGCAAATTTCACAAGTGTGAAAACTAAGATTCTGGATTCTGATTGAATAGGAAATAGCAAATTGAATTATAACTCCAGTTAATTTTTCTTAACACCTAAAAAATTGGGTATGCTATTGGAGCCGGGATGTGCGTTGTGGTACAGTGGATATCGGCTCGGAACGAGAAACCGTGTAGCCGAGTTCGAATTCTAGTTGAATCCATTGTATTCACTTACGCGCAAATACCCTTGGGAAAGGTATTAATCCGTCTACTTCCTTCCAGTTATGGGTTAAATAGCAGGACAGATTGGGTTCTGTAGCCTTGGTCGGCAACCAGTCTACCGCAGAAAGCAATGGCAACCTACTACGGGATAATCTTCTGCCCAGTCAGTCATGTCTCTTTCAAGACATGATCGCCCAAGCGTGTATCACGTATGGCACTTTAACTGACTGTTGGAGCCGGTCACATGACCAAAATTCACTACTTAACCACGTTCAGTGACCGGTCAAAATCAGTCTGAATGGGAATCTGATAGCATCTCGTCGCAATGTAAGGAAGTAACTTCAAGTCGAGGTCATGTCTCGCCGACATATATTCATTCTGCCTTTCTTTCCAATTTTCCTTTCTTTGTTTTCATTCCACGCCGCCAAAGAAAACACAACAACAGCAACAGGACATCTTCAACTCGTAAAACTAAAGACCATTCAATACTATTTCTTTATTTGTTTCACTTTCTTCCTCACCCTGTCGCCAACAGGACAGAAAAGGGAAAAGAACACAGAATTTATTAGTTAAGTAGACTTATTAATCTTTTTACATACATACACACATTTTACTATCATCTTTCTGGAACATTTAACTATGTGCATTTTTCTGTTGGAACATTTTACTCATACAAAATAATTAATTACATGCATTTTCTATTTGAGTATCTTTCATCTTACAAATTTGTTATCCAGTTCTATTAATAAAATTACACTTATTTACTAAGAAAACACTTTCATTTTTCCAACCATTCATTCAACCTTCTGATATTTTAAATTGTGGTGACTTCGGTTGTGTTTGGCACAAGGCCAATTTGGCAAACATAGCCGAAGTTCCTAAAATAGTACCAAAAGATGAAGAGAGTTCAAACAATGAGTTTTAGTAAAACCATTCCATCTTTTAACTATAACAAAGCGAACGTTTTTTCATCTCCCGATATAAACTCAATTCAGTCAGTCAGTTAAGTGCCATACGTGAAACACGCTTGGGCGATCATGTCTCGAAAGAGACATGACTGACTGGGCAGAAGTTTATCCCGCAGTAGGTTGCCATTGCTTTCTGCAGTAGACTGGTTGCCTGCCTGTGCTATAGAACCCAATCTGTCCTGTTATTTAACCCATAACTGGAAGGAAGAGTCGGATTAATATCTTTTCCAAGGTTATTTGCGCGTAAGTGAATGCAATGAATTCCACTGGAATAGGAACTCGGCTTCCCGTTTTCTCGTTCCGAGCCGATATCCACTTCACACCACAACGCACATCCTCAATTAAAGTAAACTCAATTCAGTCAGTTAGTTAAGTGCCATACGTGATACACACTTGGGCGATCATGTCTCGAAAGAGACATGACTGACTGGGCAGAAGATTATCCCGCAGTAGGTTGCCATTGCTTTCTGCGGTAGATTGGTTGACGACTAAGACTATAGAACATAATCTGTCCTATTATTTGACTCATAACTAGATGGGGGAAGTGATGTACTATATTATTATGTAGTAATTAGTGGGGGATCAGTTTATTACTTCAAAACAATAGGAAATTGATCCCCCACTTTATGCCCAGTAGAAGACTTAATCATGTTTCCAGTTTTTATATTCAGTCAGTTAGTTAAGTGCCATACGTGATACACGCTTGGGCGATCATGTCTCGAAAGAGACTGGGCAGAAGATTATCCCGCAGTAGGTTGCCATTGCTTTCTGCGGTAGAGTGGTTGCCGACCAAGGCTATAGAACCCATTCTGTCCTGTTATTTAACCCATAACTGGAAGGAAGAGACGGATTAATACTTTTCCCAAGGGTATTTGCGCGTAAGTGAATGCAAGGAATTCAACTAGAATTCGAACTCGGCTCTCCAATTTCTCCTTCCGAGTCGATATCCATTGCGCCACAAACTCAATTACTCTTTCTCATTGCCAGTAATGGTTTTTGATGGATTCTTTGCGATTACAACATCGTTCAACTTAATAATGTTTTATACTTTTGTCACGCAAATCTTTACATTGTTCTCTTAAACTTTGAAAATATTCCTGATATCACAACGATTTAATTTATTTACTGCATAATCCCTTATTTACTGCATAATCCCTTATTTACTACATAATCCCTTATCTCGTGAGATGTAATTACGTCATTCCTTTCAGGGGATTCAGATACAATAATATTTTCATCATCCATGTTTAACAGCAAGTCTTCATTAGCAACTGGGGATAATTATTTACAAACCTGAATCAGAAAATCAGGTCAGGAATTGATTGCCTTTTGTATGTCCGAAAGAATAATGAGTATTTCATAATACTCCACTTGAGATCTTTCTATGGTTTTATAAAAAACATTCCCGATCATTCCTCCACATCTGGTGCCTATCCAAGCTGAATTTAAAGGTATTGTGTGCCACTTAATTTTAAAGATAGAAAATCTCTCTAAGAGTCAAGAAGTTTTTTAATCAACTTGCATCCAGTGATAAAGGACTTAGCACTATAACTATACCTTTTCAACTTCAAAATGATCAATTTCAAAATCGACTTATTTTCAAGAAAAAGATTAATCAACTCCAAAATGGATTAATCAACTTCAAATTGGATCAATCAAGTTTAAAATGGAACAATCAACTTCAAAATGGATTAATCAACTTCAAAATGGATTAATCAAATTCAAATTGAGAAAATGTCAAAAACATAAAAACGATCAACTTCAAAATAAGAATAAACAATTTCAAATTGGAATAAACAACTCCAAATTGAGATTTTTTTTTTTTTTTTTTTGGTAAATTGAAAATTATTTTTTCAATTAATTTACCCCATGAGTAAAGAAATTGACTGTTCGTTTTCATTATATAGATGAAGAAAAAAACAAAATACAAACAACTTAGAGACCAAGAAAGCATTGGGTGGGCCTACAGTAAAAGTAGGAGGAGAAATTCCCGTATGGGTAAAAATGATAATGATGCTGAATAAACCTCTACAAAAGAAGCTCAAGAAGAATTAGCAAAAGCTCCAAAGAGGACTTGCCTCAAGAAAACTGTGGCTGGCGAAAAAAAGGCCCAGATTTTAGCTGCACATGCCGCAGCAGGAAATTGGAAAGACCTGGCAAGAACAATTGGTGTGCCTCGGCCAACAGCGTACCGTTGGTTAGACCAGGGTGCTGATAATAGTGACTGCAGGAGAGAAGCAAGAAAATATAAAATTACGCAAAAGCATAAGAATTTTATGGCCGAATTAATTGAAAACTCTCCTAGGGTCACTCTTGAAGACATTGTAAATAAGTTGGTCGAAAAGTATGAGGTTCGTGTGACGAAAGACTCCATGGCCTTTACTTTAAAAGCGGTTCATTATGAACCAGAAGCCGCCAATAATAATGTCAATAAGACGAAACGTAAGGATTACGCAGTAGCTTTATTATAATTTCAGTCCCTAAGTGTGCCAATTCTTTATATGGATGAAACCAATTTTAATCTCCATATTTCAAGAACAGAAGGTCGCTCTAAAAAAGGCATGAGGTGCACTACAGTCGCGGCCGGGTCCATGGGGAAATAACATCCATGTTATTGGATGTATTAGTAATAATGGATTAATTCATCATAAAATTAAAAGAGGTTCTTTCAAAAAAGAGGATGCAAAAGAATGGACCAGGGAGTGCCTTAGAAAGGCAAATGAAATTTATGAATGGGGAGTTGTCTTAGTTATTGATAACGCTCCTTGCCATACTTCAATTGAAGAAGTTGTGGATGAGGATGAATTAAGGCAATACCAAATTTTCTGACTTGCCCCCTATAGTCCAATGTTAAATGCTATTAAAAAGGTTTGGTCAGTCATTAAAGCTGACGTAAAAAGAAGTATGGCAGGCTCAACTATTGGAATTTCAAGAGGTGATGGCCAGGGATATTTGACTACTAAAGAATTCCGCCTCAGCAAGTTAGAAGCGATGATCTCCGAGACAATTAATAATATTTCCCCTGAGACTTGCACTAACTTCGTATCTGGAATACAGAGATTACTTCCCTCTGTAATTAACTTAGATGATGTAATCTTTTAGGTAAATTTCTTAGGAACGTTTATATTTTTTATAAAATCCCTTTTAAGTAAAAATTAAAGAATAAATATTAAATTTATTAGTATAATATTAATTCTCAATTTTAAGTTAATTAATCCAATTGGAAATGGATTCTTTCGCATTTTGAAGTTGTTTTCCAATTTGAAGTTGATTAATCCATTTTGAAGTTGATTGATCAATTTTGGAATTGATTAATTTTTTTACCTGAAAATAAGTTAATTTTGAGGTTGATTATTATCATTTTGAAGTTGAAAAGTTAAAGAAATGTGACTTTGAATCCACTTAGAGAATCTTATAAAGACTAGCACAAACTCTAAGGTATTTATTTCTTTAGTTAATTCAACAGAAACGACTTTTAAACTTATACAAGTGAAGATTAAATTATACATCTTATTCGTACCCTTTTCATTTTTATTAATGAAATCACCTGTAAAATCTATTTAGAAACTTAGAAATCTATTTTAGAAATCTATTTTAGAAACTTATTATGCATGTAGCTCCTTACCAGGTGGGATCAGTGTCTTTAGGATTAACCACCTTCACACTGTTAGGGTTAATAATCATATTGAACATGTAGCTCCTTAGCAGGTGAGATCAGTGTATTTAGGCTTAACCACCTTCACAGCTTTGGGATTTATAATCTTATTGTGCATATAGCTCCTTAACAGGTGGCGCCAGTGTCTTTAGGTTTAACCGCCTTCACACCGTTAGGGTTTATAATCTTATTGTGTATGTAGCTCCTTAACAGGTGGGGTCAGTGTCTTCAGGCTTAACCACCTTCACACTTTTAGGGTTTATACTCATATTATACATGTAGCTCCTTAACAGGTGGGATCAGTGTCTTTAGGCTGAATCACATTCACACCATTAGGATTTATAATCATATTGTACGTGTAGCTCATTAGCAGGTGGGATCAGTGTCTTTAGGCTTAACCACCTTCACACCGTTAGGTTTTATAATCTTATTGTGCATGTAGCAACTTACCAGGTGGGATTAGTGTCTTTAGGCTTAACCACCTTCACACCGTTAGGGTTTAGAAACTTATTATGCATGTAGCTCCTTACCAGGTGGGATCAGTGTCTTTAGGCTTAACCACCTTCACACCGTTAGGGTTTATAATCTTATTATGCATGTAGCTCCTTACCAGGTGGGATCAGTGTTTTTAGGCTTAACCACCTTCACACCTTTAGGGTTTATAATCATATTGTACATGTAGCTCCTTAACAGGTGGGATCAGTGTCTTTAGGCTTAACCACCTTCACACCGTTAGGGTTTATAATCTTATTGTGCATGTAAGCTCCTTAACAGGTGGGATCAGTGTCTTTAGGCTTAACCACCTTCACACCGTTTGGGTTTATAATCTTATTGTGCATGTAGCTCCTTAGCAGGTGGGATCACTGTATTTAGGCTTAACCACCTTCAAAGCTTTGGGGTATTTAATCTTATTGTGCATATAGCTCCTTACCAGGTGGGATCAGTGTCTTTAGGCTTAACCACCTTCACACCGTTAGGTTTTATAATCTTATTGTGCATGTAGCTCCTTACCAGGTGGAATCAGTGTTTTTAGGCTTAACCACCTTCACGCCTTTAGGGTTTATAATCATATTGTACATGTAGCTCCTTAACAGGTGGGATCAGTGTCTTTAGGCTTAACCACCTTCACACCGTTAGGGTTTATAATCTTATTGTGCATGTAGCTCCTTAACAGGTGGGATCAGTGTCTTTAGGCTTAACCACCTTCACACCGTTTGGGTTTATAATCTTATTGTGCATGTAGCTCCTTAGCAGGTGGGATCAGTGTATTTAGGCTT